>BSBK01013052.1:2500-47859 GCA_027943335.1 Chamaecyparis obtusa
ATTATCTGGACCGTAGATCTTGTAACGGTAAAACATTTTTGTTACTATATAAAGGAAAGATATAGGACAGAGATATGTGTGTGAATCAGAGAGAGAAATAGAGACATTGAGATCAGATGAATACTGTGAGTATGTGAGTATGAGGAAATGATGAGGAGAAGTATTCAGATCGAGTTTAGTGACCGAGCAGAGCAATGAAAGGATAGAATCAAGAAAGATCAAATAGAAGAGATCACAATCATACAGTAAAGAGAAGATCTGTAATCAGCATATTAGTGCAAACCAAAGGATCCTATACTGAGACATTTTAACCAGTGTATCAAGGTAAATCTCTTAACTGAGTAGTCTTAGCAAACTTTTGTAAATCTCTTTACCGAGTGCTTACTTTATTGTAAGTTTACAAATCCTCTAACAAGGTAGACTGAATAAGTCTCTTAGCTTTTAACAGAGTAGACCTTTCACAGGGTAGATCATGATATGATCAAATTTTGTAAGCCCTAACAAGCAAACTTTATTATCTGCAGTAGTGAAGATTTGTGGGTGTCATCCCCACCCCAGTTTTACCTTTCAAGGGTTTATGGATTACCAAATCTATTGTGTTATGTGTGATTTCATGTATGTTGCTTGACATGACATATTACTTAGATTGTTCAAGTTTTTTTTACATGATGCATAAAGTTCTAACAGTTTAAAAGGATAGAAGTTAGTAAGTTCTGATTCACCCCCCCCCCCCCCCTCTCAATACTACTTTCCCATTTGTATTTCCAACAATTGGTATAAGAGAAAAGGGTTTCTCATAAGGAAGTCTAACCACTTGAGGAAAAGATCTTAAGATGGAAGTTTACAAACTGGGAAAAGTCATAGAGAATCAAAAGATTGAAGTTCAACTAGCATTACAACAGCTAGAAGCAGCCAGAGGGGAACTGAAGAAATCTTTGAGCAAAAGAAGAGAAATAGCTATTCAACAAAGTGAGCCACTGTACAAGGAAGAAGACACCACTAGACTTTTTGATACTGGTAATTCTACAAAAAATGACAAAGCCATGAAAGAACTGCTGGAGAAAAATACCACATTGAATGATGAAATCAGGACTCTAAAAAGAGAACAGGAAATTCAATCTGTCAGACTCTGTGAAGTAGTGGAGCAGAAAAAGAAATTTGAAGATGATAAAGAAATGGTTGAAGAAGACAAAAGACAAATTGCAATAAGGCTAGATGAAAGAACAAGTGATATACAAAGGTTGACTAATAATCAACTAGATATGGTAAATCAACTACTGCTGGCCAACCAAGAATCAGGTAGGAAAGACTTGGAGAAAAATCAACTAAAACATGAAAATGATAAGCTGAAACATGAGTTGAGAACTGAAAAAGAAATCAATGAAAGGATGAACAAACCTAATGAAGCTACAAAGTATTTTGAAGAACTGTTAAGGTCACCTAGGAGATCTGGTGATAGATTTGGACTTGGACTAAATGAACAATCATCTACTGAAGAAGGAGAGTCATCAAAAGATGGAGAATAGAAGATTGCTAAATCAAAAAACAAAAAGCCCACATGTCATCACTATGGAAAGCTAGGACATACAACCAACATATGCAAAAGCAAACATGGTAAGATTGATTCTAAACCTAAGTTTAATGGACATTGTTTTAACTGCAAGAAGCATGGACATCAAGCACATGAATGTAGATCTAAAGCTAACATTTCATCCACCTTACCCAAGTTTCAAGTTAGTTGTTTCAATTGTCAGAAGTATGGACACAAAGCTTACGAATGCCAATCTAGACCAAGGTGGTCAGCTAATGAGCAAACAAAGCCAGTCACACAGCATAAAAGTTACAATTGGGATTACAACACTTGGTACAATTGTCATTATTGTGGTAAGTATGGACATATTGGAGTAAATTGCACGAAGACTCATTTTAGAGTCAAATCCAAAAGCTGGATGAATGGAAGCATGGTCTGTTATAAATGTAATAAGGTCGGTCACTTAAAGAGAGATTGCAGATCACCTATGCCGAGCAATGTTAACAACCAGAATGAGGATATCTGTGAAAAAAGGAGGAACCAAATGGAAAAGTCATGGAGGAAGAAAGAAGAAGGAACAACAAGTAAAGCAAGCACATATGAGGTCACCCAATCTGATGGATTAGGTGATCACACTTCGTTCAACTAAGCATGAAAGGTATGTCTGGAACTGATTCTTGCAAAGCCTTACTTTAAATCAGTTCCTAACATAGAATTGAGAAAAAGTCCATATCTGCATAGATTAAGATGCATTAGGACATATCTGAGTAGAAATAGAAAATTTCATTTTGATGTCGAGCATCAGTGTGATGACTGAGCTAACAATGTTTGTCGAGCACCTGTTATTGTTGAAATGCTATGCCGAGCTGTATCACAATGGTTACATCGACTGAGCTTGTGTTTAACCGAGTTTAACATGAGTTTGTCGAGACAACTATATTTCACCTAAAATCTGTATGGAGCATTTATGAGGCCCTAATCCTATTTTTTTGGATTCTATAAAGCAGAAAGTTACCGTTAATTTCATTTCACCAGGCTATTTGAGATTTTAGAGCGATTCAAAATTTGTGCAACCCAGATCAAGCAAAGCGATTCTGAATCTTCTCAGCGTGCCGTCGGCAAAATTCATCTGCAGGATTAATTGACAAAAAGGTACTTTACCGAACAACTATTTTCTTTTTGAAAATTACAGTTTAAAATGGCATCGTCTTCATCCGCACCAGTCAGGAAACAAGGAATGGAAGTTTTCAATGTACAACTTGTAAGGAATGAGATTTGTAAACCAAGGATATTCAAGGTAATATCCGAAAGTGCGATCAAAGGAGATTTGAACAGAGCCCTATCTGCAACTCTGAAAAATATGTTAATGATGAACGATGTTAGGTCATGCTATATGTGCAAAATTGGAGAAATCAGTGATTACGAGATCAAGGAAGCATATGACAAATTATGTGTCAATGGAGTGCTAAAGCTAGAGCATAAGGTTGTTGCCGACCAAGGGTTAGTACATGCCCTAAATTTCTTGCAAAATTTCAAAGTTGAATGGATAAAGATCGTGTTGGGTTGAGTGCATGACATGCAATTATGGCTGGAAGATGGATCGGTGAAGATTACGAAGGAAATGATACATGATGTCACTGGTTACCCTACCATTGACGGGAAGAGAACAATGAAATGTGCAGGAAAAGAAGATATTCAAGCGAACACACAGGCAGTCTGGAACAAACGCATAATGACAATTTCCACCATCACTGATCTGGAAATTGACTTCACTGTTAGAGTTATCTCGCATAAGTTTTACCAATCCAGTCGGTTGGACAGCGTCCCCTGTATGGCAGTGGACCAGGATTGGAAGATAATTAAGAAAGGGCACACATATGATCTTTGTTAGTGTAATTAAATATTCCTAATTACACTTTACTTAATCTTACTTAGGTTAATGCATTGCATAGTAGTTTGTGATTGAGACACCTAGGAGTGTGCACATCTATTAAATACATGGTATAGGAAAAATTCCACTTTTGGTGTGATAGTTGTCATCACATACCTCATTGTGTGTGAGATCCACCTTTTGTGCTCTTATCACATTATCATCCTAATCCATTTCACATACTTTATTGCATAATGGAGGATGATCCACATTTGGTGGACATGTGATTACACCTAGCATAGGTGATAGCTTATTAGCTCCTTATCAATATCTCTTATCTCCTTTCCTATATAAGGAGGCCTATTATGTACATTTTAATCATGTCCATGATCAATAATATCATTCTTGCATCTTAATGCAATTGTCTTGCCAATCTCTTGTGGAAGTTATCTTGGTCTTGCATTCGATCCTGGGGGTGTTGTAGAGTCACCTAAAACTCTAACATGGTATCAGAGCTCTCAAGGTGTGAAGACCTCTTCTCAAGAAGTGCAATCTTGGCTTGATTCAATTGTGGGTGTAGAATAAAGGTATTTGGACATCACCATTGCATAGTTTATTTGGAGAAAATTTGGGGTTTTGTATTTTGTGGCTTTCTATTGTAGGTCAATATTGGAGCTTGTTGGTGCAAATCAGAGGTTGGCATCATATTAAGGAGGTCCAAAAACCCCTAAATCGAATTTTATTTCATCCAAATCGGATACCCAAGGCCAAATCTAGAGCTATTTGAATTTTGGAAGTGCGGCGGCGGCGATTCAGAAAAAATAATTTCAAAGCCGATTTCCAAACAACGATATCTCAGTCATCTGGACTCCTTTTTTCGAGCAATTTTTTTTGTTTTGGGGTAGAATTTCATGATCTACACAATGGTTCAGGTGGTTTCTAATCTCTATTCCTAAATTTTTCTGAAAATTGCAAATCTCAATTTTTGCAACTTCCAAGGTCTCGTTTGAGCTCATATGAACTCCTTTTTAGGTGCAATTTTTTTGAAAGTGCATAGTTTTTTCTGTATTTTCCAGATCTAGAATCATATTTTAGTGACTGTGACCAGAAATTGTACTTTCAGAAATTGGCTTAGTTTTTTCATTTGTAATGCATAAGCCTTAGCTTGGTCTTTTGCATAATGATCTAGGTCTATTATAGCCTGATTTTGGAGTGTAATAATTTGTTGATCTCAATTTGTAATGAGAGAAGTGTATCATTAATGTAATCATGGGTTATGAAACACATCCTGCAGTAGTACTTTTGACTAAGGATAATTATGAGTCATGGGCAAAAGGAATCATCACACATTGTAGATGGCTTAATCTCTTGCCTCATCTTTATGGACTCGTTCCAGAGCCAAAGTCACAGGGGAAGCAATATGTTTGGGGAGAAAAGAATGCTCATATTATAAATTTGATTATTAGTAGCATCAGTTTGTGTCTCTTTTATGACATCTACCCCAAATTTAGAGGTGTTCAATGTCCACAAATAATTTGGACAATCATTTGGGAGATTTTTGGTGATCCACATGTTCCTCCATTCCCAAATGATCTTGCTTCAGATTGCCTCATTCCTCTTGATGATGCAGATAATATTCCCTATGATGATTATACTTTAGATGCAATTGAAGAATTTGCAATAATTGAGAGCGAGGATGATGCAGTGGCTCCTCCTGCAGCTCCTACTTCTCTAGTTGAGATCACACAATCATCTCTTGTTGGTGATTCCAGTGATTCATTGTAAGAGATATCTATTTGTCTTCCTGATTGGGATTCTTACTTGCCAGATATTGGTTCATTATTTGCGGAGTCTCATATTTCAGATTTGGGAGACATACTTGAGGGGGTTTCTCTTCTCTTTGATGACAGTTTCATCACAGTTGGAGATACTTCTTCACATTCTTTGGAGATTGACATTCTTGATTCTTCTTCTTCACTTGGTTTGTCACATGATGTGATAGATTCTTTGAGATTGGAGAGGCCTATTCAGTCTTCAAAGATGCATATTTGGAGACCTTCTTCCTTCTTTCATTTGGATATGGATTGGTTAATGACATCATCATCATACTTCATTTGGATTCCACTTCCTAGTTCCTATCCACAATGGGAAGCATTCCTACATTTGTACTTGGTATATCTTCTTCCCAAGGGAAGAAATGTTGTTTGTAGTCATTGGAATATAATTTGTCTTCAAGCACTCACTATTTTTGTAGGAGATTCTTCATTATGGGGGGGTTATCATGTCTCCAACTATCCTTCTTATGGGGGGATAATTATTTGTATATACATGATGTATGTAGTTCTTGGGGGGTTTTGAGTACTCCATCCATCCATGCATCTTGTTTTCTTCTCTCTTTTTGGGGGAGGGTTTTTCCCATGAGGTTTTCCCTCTTTCTCCACTTTATGAGAGTTATTCATTTTGTACATGGGTACCTAACATGGCCTAGTAGCCGGGACCCATCTTGCATTGTGAGTTTAAGTGCATTCCCCTAAGTTGCACTTAAGGGGGGGTGTTGGTGTAATTAAATATTCCTAATTACACTTTACTTAATCTTACTTAGGTTAATGCATTGCATAGTAGTTTGTGATTGAGACACCTAGGAGTGTGCACATCTATTAAGCACATGGTGTAGGAAAAATTCCACTTTTGGTGTGATAGTTGTCATCACATACCTCGTTGTGTGTGAGATCCACCTTTTGTGCTCTTATCACATTATCATCCTAATCCATTGCACATACTTTATTGCATAATGGAGGATGATCCACATTTGGTGGACATGTGATTACACCTAGCATAGGTGATAGCTTATCAGCTCCTTATCATTGTCTCTTATCTCCTTTCCTATATAAGGAGGCCTATTATGTACATTTTAATCATGTCCATGATCAATAATATCATTCTTGCATCTTAATGCAATTGTCTTGCCAATCTCTTGTGGAAGTTATCTTGGTCTTGCATTCGATCCTGGGGGTGTTGTAGAGTCACCTAAAACTCTAACAATCTTGCCGAGCTCCAGCTAACTCAACTTGCCAAGAACTTGAACTCCATCAGGATGACGAAGAACTCTATGTGTAAGTTCGGTTCCCTGTTGATCTGTATATTCTTTTATGTCAAGAAGTATTTTCCTACACATGGTGATGTGAAATGGGATAAGAAGAAACCCATTACTGGTCAGATAAATGATTTCATAAATGAGATTGGTGATGATTTTGAAGGGATAATGGACAATTATTTCATTGAGTTTAAGAAGAAGATGAGGAATAGGACTAGAGTCCCTGTGTCTCTGATTGAGAAATATAGTAAAGACATATGTTTTCTAGTAGACACAGACTTTACCTATGCACAGGCAGTCCTACCTAGGGTTTCATGGTTGATGTCACTACCCTATGAACTCAATATTGATAAAGCTACTACTGCAATCACAACCCTCATAGTTGAGGAAATTGATAACAAGGGACCTTACTTTGGTACATTTGAAGAGGCCAAATCCAAGATCTCTTTGGGATTATTAGCTGCCACCACTGAGAGAAGAAGAAAGAAAATAGTAAATAATTTGGAAGAATATGTTAAAGAAACTAGCAAAGATGCACCACTAGAGTTAACCCAAGGGTTAGGAGAAGATGAGAAGAGTGCAACTAGTGGAAGTGAGATAGAAGAAGAAGAAGAAGAGAAGAAACCAATAATTGCCGAGTCCCCACCTAAAAGAAGAGTGTTGAAACATAAAGTGTCTGAGACACCATCACTTAGACCTCAGCCAAGAAGGACTACTACTGAGACTCCCAAGATGCCTTCTGCATCTGCAAAGTGAAAATCTACTCAATCCAAGACAGTGCCGACCAAGGTTATGAAGAAGCCGAGAAGGAAACTTGTTCTACCAAAAGATGATGAAGAAACAGAAAGTGATGAAGCAATAAAGGGGAAGGCAACACAACAGGGTTCACATCAACTCACTATTGATGAATTGTGTCATAAGCTTACTAGCACAGTTGCAGTTGATGAAGTGAAGAAATTAAAGTTTGGACCACTGAGTATTGGAGATAAAGAAAAAGTTGAGGATGTTATTCTTGAAATGTTATACACTTTCAAGATGCTGCCGATTGAAATTGAAAATAGGATTCCAAAGGAATTGTGCAACAGAGTCGCACAAAAGTGGGAGTATGTTTTACAAACAGAGCAGGAAATAAGAGCGAGTACATTAGCACAAGTTGAATCCACCCTCACTCCTGCAAATATCAAACAAATAGTTAACCAATACCAAGGCAAGTTTGATCCTAAACTTAGAGCCTATCTTATCCTTCAACACAAGATTGAAGATGTTGTTCAAGAGAGTTTGAAGATTTGGAAGGTAGTGTTTGGTTTGATACCGGCCCCGGTAGAAGACAAGGATGAAGAAAAGAATGACAGTTTAGTTGCAACCACTTCAATAGTTTTTGAACCTGACAACAAACAAATTATAATGGAGATTGATACTCCTAAGGAAGTGTAATCACATGATACTTTTGAGGTTCACATTGTTGATATTCTAGAAGAGAACCCCATTAAGACCTTGTTCTTAATTGAGGATGATCTAAAGAACACAGCAGCAACAGGGACACCCCTGCCAGGTAGTAACATTGTACTATTGCAAGTCAAGGATTATCCCACCATCACAAGCACACAATCTGTTGTTGATAATCCTCCTATACCTAAAGTTTCTACTGTTGATAAGTTAGTCGGTACAAGTCTTACCAAGGAATCAATCAAGTCGATGCCACTAACTCACTCTGTCGAGAAAGAAGTTAAAGCAGAAGATAAAATTCAAAGTCCTCCTAAGGAAGAACACAACACAAAAGGACATGGAACGAAGCTAGAAGAACAAGCTGTTAGACCTCATGCCGAGGAAAAGGAGAAAGAAGAAGGAAATAGTAGAGGAAAATTCATTGAAGAACATGCGCCCAAGGAACAAGAGGCCATCAAAGCTCTTGTACAGCTGCTGAGTGGAAGTACTCCACCGAGGACACAAAAGGAGAAAGAAGAGGTAACAATTGATGAAGAAATTATTATTCCTAAATGGGATACTGATAACCTTACTTTTGAGCAGCTACAGATAATGAAAGATTTGCTGACTAGGAAAAGTAGACAAGCATAACTTCGACGGGAGCATCAGCAAAAACAAGTTCTTCATGAAATTAAGGACATATTTAATGAAGTTTATGACTTATCTGATGTAAATAGTTTCGTTCCCATATTGGAACAGCTTGTACATATTGTTTAGAAAGTAAATAATGACATGAGTTGTGCAAGTGATAAGCTATTTGAATGGTCAGAATGCAGATTTGAGACAAAGATGCTGGATAAGATATCTGTCGAGATAGCAGTAAAACAAGTTGAGTTGTCAACTTTGGTAAAGGAGACCGAGAGATTAGTTGTGGACGGATAGTCTCTACTGGCCAAGATATGCAATGTTGAATTATTCACAGATGAGAACCAACGCTTGCTTGAAACTCTCAAGCAAGAGATCAAAGTTTCAAGTCAGTCCCTGACTTTGGATGCCAGCACTAGTGCCAGACATTATGTTAAGGTAATGCAGACACAGGGTAAGTTAGCCGAGTTGATGGCAAATGATGGCAAGATTCACTCTCGCCTACTTTCTATTCAAACTATTCTTACACCACATCTGGAGGCTATACAGAGAAAATTAGCCAAGGCTAACACATTGATCCAGAGTGATTCACATTTGTCTATAGCCGAAGGTCTCATCAGTCTAGCCACTGATTTAGAAGTACAAACTAAAGTGTTAAATCTCGCTTCAACTGCATGGACAGATGCATTATACATGATCACAGTGCTCCACAGACCTTTTCTGGAGAAAATTTGTAACTTACCTATTGATGAGGAAATTAGTAGTGTAAAAAACAAGGGGGAATTATCATGACACGAGTGTGAATAGAGATAGGTAACACAATTTTGAATATGTATATATATATCTTAGGGGGAGTTTTAGGCTATACAAACATATATTTTTTTGTAATTGTAAATACGGATGTCATGACAAAGTGTTTTTGCCACTAATGTCAAAGGGGGAGATTGTAGATCTCTATAATTTTTTTGACTATTAGTGTCTTACACTTAGTCATATATCTAGGCAAGGATGGTCGATCATCACTGCGACCGAGTCATTCTGTAAAGGCCAAGTTTTGTATTGTATACTTACCGAGAAGTAGTACTGTCGAGTAAAGTCACGATCACAATATGTTTGTAATATGCCAAGTATAGTTATTGCCTAGCTACATATATCAATGATTACCGAGTGACAAAGAAGTCCAACAGATGCCGAGTATAGTAGATGCCGAGGACAGTTGATGCTGAGTGCCAAGGATAACTTTTGCCAAGTTAGCCAGAATTGACATACAAGTCTGAAATGGCACAATGATCGAGGTAAACCATTTTTTAGGATAATTATATTTTGTATGTTGTCTATTGAGGTAATCACGGAGGTGGTTACACATCCATATTGCTATCATTGATCCCTATGTATAACCTTTAGCCAATCAGAAAATTGTATAGTATAGGCGGCAATAGGAATATATCTGGACCGTAGATCTTGTAATGGTAAAATGTTTTTGTTACTATATAAAGGAAAGATCTAGGATAGAGATATGTGTGTGAATCAGAGAGAGAAATAGAGACATTGAGATTAGATGAATACTATGAGTATGTGAGTACGAGGAAATGATAAGGAGAAGTATTTAGATTGAGTTCAATGACCAAGCAGAGCAGTGAAAGGACAGAATCAAGAAAGATCAGATAGAAGAAATCACAATCATACAGTAAAGAGAAGATCTGTAATCAGCATATCAGTGCAAACCGAAGGATCGTATACTGAGACATTTTAACCAATGTATCAGGGTAAATCTCTTAACCGAGTAGTCTTAGCAGACTTTTGTAAATCTCTTTACCGAGTGCTTACTTTATTGTAAGTTTACAAATCCTCTAACAATGTAGACTGAATAAGTCTCTTAGCTTTTAACAGAGCAGACCTTTCACAAGGTAGATCATGATATGATCAAATTTTGTAAGCCCTAATAGGAAAACTTTATTATCTACAGTAGTGAAGATTTGTGGGTGTCATCCCCACCCCAGTTTTACCTTTCAAGGGTTTCTGGGTTACCAAATCTATTGTGTTATGTGTGATTTCATGTATGCTGCTTGACATGACACATTACTTAGATTTTTCAAGTTTTGTTTACATGATGCATAAAGTTCTAACAGTTTAAAAGGATAGAAGTTAGTAAGTTCTGATTCACCCCCCCCCCCTCTCTCAGCACTACTTTCCCATTTATATTTCCAACACCACTTTGGTAGTCGTTTCTAATGTATACTTAATTTATATATGTTATTACTCAATTTTGGGATGATTTTCATTAAATTGGTACATTCCCCTACTGATAACCTTTTTGCTTTCTCAATTTGTTAAAACCATGGCATCCAAAACCCTTGTCTTAGTAGTTTGGCCCAAAATTTTCAAATATGAATTTTAACTTAGTAAAGAATCAGAATTCATCCTCTCTTATTTTCCCTCCTTGAAAATTCAATTTTAAAATGTGTAAGTTGCATAGAGGTATAACTCCCTCTCTTGTTAAAGTTGTAAGTCTTCTCAAGATCTTCCTATGAGCATTCAATCAAGCATATTGAACGCGATTGAGAATAGATCTACAATCAAGGAGACAAGTATTCAAGCATAAATATTTATTTGAGCAATCATGATCAATCATAGTGTGTTTATCCATGTGAAGGCATGCATTAAATCATCCAGGAAACATCAAGTGTTAAGTGACATTTCATACCAAGGGTTTCATATTTGAGTTAATATTTATCAATTCAAGCATTTCCATTATTATTTTAGCCTCTATAATTCTTAGTATGATATCTCTTTCACATCAGTCATAGTTGTCTACGAGGTGTGAACACCAATAGGAGATTTGACTTAGGAAATGCCCTATACAACACAACCTTTTTTTTTACATTTTCATGTGTGTAGGTTAAGATCCAATAGAAGAGAGTGCCATAGGAATGTAGAGTAGACTGTGAAAAACATTTCCAATTTTTAACATGTAAAACACCCTAGACTAGGGTACCCAATCCACATGCCCAACTTTTTAAGCTAAATTTTAAAGAGACGAACCTACATGACCATCTGAATGTGAATTTGCACCCTTTTGTTTCAACATACACACTTTTATTGGGGTGCACCTAGTACACTGATTTGATACCTTTATGTTCAACTTACAGTTTTAGGCCCCTTTATGTGTCCTCTTACTAGATCTAGATGCTCTATTGTGTGTTGGTTTTCAATTATGTAATTTTTTGTTGTTACTAAAAAATATCATTTTCTTATCATTAAATCTGGATCTTAAAAGCACACTCTATGATCTCAATTCCATTGCAGTAAAGGAACATTAATCAAAAGTCTTCAACTCACCTATAAGGACTATAGTTGAACTTATTTATATTTTCCATTGATCATGTGTGCACATTTCAGATCTTAGTTTACATATATAGACCAAAGATCTCATTTTCACACAAATCACATGTAAAACCTTTGTATTTTTATGAAGAAAATATATTTCCATAGAAAAAGATACTTAATATCTTGTGGCAATGTATATGCGATGATCAAACCTTCTTTTCCATGCTAAGGTAAATTTGTGTTTTTGGTCCTCGTGGTTTTATATTAAAGAGACTAGAATAGTGTGGAGTGGAATAATATAGCCCATCACCTTGAAAAAAAAAGTATAAGGAAGTAGCCATCAAGAAGGTTAACTATAACAACTAAATTTGAATAGGTTGAAACATGAATCAAGTCTAATATGTAAGTTTATTCATGTATTTGATTATGGATATGTTGAGTGGTTATGGAGTCCATTAATTTGATCTTTAGATATTGTTATAAATATAATTGGGAATATTCCATGGTATTGTATTGGCTTAAAATGGAAGCAACCATGTTAGGAAATGTTTAGCCCTCCTTAGTGGATGATTTAGACTCAATTCAAATGCCTCGTATAGATCCATGGATGTGCATATGCTTCTGTACCAATTCGGGCCTTGTTATGTCCCTTTCCCTGCTTCTTTTTCCCACTTTTCGAGACCCCAAAGCAATTCTGGAAGGCCTTTCCCTTTAGGTCTAGGTCAATTTTCATCCCTAACCCTCAAGTCTAGGCCAAATTTAGGCCTTTACCTTCTGGGTCACCCTCTTCGGGATCTTAAGCCCTTTCAAAATTTCAAATTTCTTCTCGCCTTCTAGTTGACCCTTTTCAACTTTGAAGATGAAATGGGTATAAATGGAGGCCTCACCTCTTCATTTGATACATCCATAAGTGCTTAAAAAATTCAATTAGACATGCATACAAGCCTTCATATTTCATTCAAGAGCATTCTAAAAGCATTCATAAGCATTTTTGGAGCTTTTAAGGAGATCCTTTTGCAACACTTCAAGATTTAAAGCATAGGAGATGTCTTGCATTCTAGGAGATGTCAAGGAGCTTTCAAGGATATTTCAAGGAGTTCATTGGAGGCCTTTTCATCCATCTTTCATTTTTTTACATCCACCTTTCAAGATCTATCTTCCTTCCTTGATGATAGTGGAGTTGGCAATCAAGGAAGGGCATCTTCATTGTTCATTCTTGCATACCCGATTTGAGTACATGAGCACATCTACATCCATCTATTGACTTGGTGAGGTGGATCTATTGCATTTTATTGAGACTAACTACTCTTCTATAAGATTCAATTACATTGGAGCACTTCTTCATCCTTATGGAATATGAATCTGAATCCCCCTCAAGGGTTTCTACAAAAGTAAGGATCGAGATTTGATGTAATGGGCACCCTTGAATGCCCAAAAACTAAACCAATTGCTGATAGGAATTTTTTCAAATAGTTTGCATCTAACTCCTAATTCCTCCATTTACTAATTTAACCCTTATGACTTCGGAAATGGGATGTTTATATTGTTCGCTTGCATGGAATTGAAAAAACACTTAACATAAACCAAAGAAAGTCCAATGATAGGTAGATTTGAAATTGTATTGCTACTGATAAGATGTTATTTTCATAATTTAATAAAATCAAATACATGGCATAATTTCAACTCACTAATTGCTCTAAAATTATTGACATAATGCTCCAACAAATATTATTTAAACCTGCTGCTACGGTGACATCAATAGTGTCGTATGAACAGTACCCGCATGAACAATACCGCATGAATAGTACCTATGTGAACAGTGCTTCTATAGTACTTTATCTTTCAAACAGTCCAATACCTTCATAAAATCATTCCTTCAAAGTAGCATAAGCGTCAGATGTGTAATGAAGAAGATACGAACAAAATATCAAATCTGCCTGTAGCTAGAAATGCACCCAATATGCCTGATAATGAAGCTGATAGCAATGGATTCCAAAGGCCAAACCCTAAGGGAATGACATCTAGAATTTCATAAGAGAAGATAGATGTCCTCTAATGCCCAAAATAGATCTGCAACTCACACATCAATTTCTTCTCATATTCAACCTGTTGAACAAGGGCCACAAGCTCTCCTTTTATTTCCACTTCATAGGGTCGACCCACTTTTCACAAGCATTGTGGGATAAAATGTTTTAAAATAAAATAACACCTTATGTCTCCCTTGGGCTTCCCTTCTCAAACACACAACCCAACATGAATAATATTGAAGTAACACTTTATTATTTTAACATTTAATTTAAATGTTACTTTAATAAACTTTAGGCATTAAAATAAAATAGTAATTAGGCTCAGAATAATATGAGTGATAGCTCGTCGAAAATCTCTCATCAAGGATCATCAAATCCAATCACCAACTCTGACATCACCCATGCCCTACCGACTTACTAAAAATAGTAAGTTTGCCTGAAACCATGTAAATCAATTTTGTTCTGGCCCAAACTAGAAATGACCTGGCCAAAACATCTCAGGATCTCACTGAACTCTTTGTTAGCCTTCGGGACCTCACAAAAATAGGTTAACGGTCACACAATTGGACAAATGCTAAAGTGGGGACATTACAATCCGTCCCCCTTGAAATTGCTTGTCCTCAAGCAATCTCAGTCCTATCTATTGTAACACCTGCTCACTCTCCCAAGTAGCATCCTCCTCTGGCAAGTCTCTCCATCTGACTAAATATTCTTTAACCACCCTATTCTGCAAAGTCCTCTCCCTGGTGTCCAGAATAGCCTCAGGAACTAATACGATCTTCCCCTCCTCATCTAATGGTGGCAAATCTGCAGAAGGCATTACTCTCTGATTAATAGATTTCTTAAGCCTCGACACATGAAACACATTATGCACCCGATTACCCTCTGGAAGCTCAATCTCATAGGCAACCTCGCTCACCCTATGAATCACTTTGTAGGGACCATAAAATCTAGGCTTCAACATTTCTGCTCCACTCTTCTTGAGCAATGATTGTCTGTATGGTTGTAGCCTCAAGTAAACCATATCCCCAACCTCAAAGTTGCACTCTATCTAGTGCTGATCAGCATATAATTTTTTTTGATTCTGGGCCTACTGTATATTCTCTCTGAGCACCCTCAAAATATCCTGACTATCCTGCAAGAATTGTTTGGCTTTGGGCACTCTATTGTCCCCCAAAACCAGATCCATGAAGCTAGGTGCTTCATAACCATACAGTGCCATGAATGGAATCATCTTGATGGACATATGATAAGTGGTGTTATAATAGTACTCTCCCATATATAACCATATGAACCAAGCTCTATGTTGTGTAGTCACATAGTTCCTCAAATATCCTTCCACCCATTTAGTCACAATCTCCATCTGCCCACCTGTCTGTGGATAATGACTAGTGCTAGGTGTAATATCTATGCCACACAACCCAAACAATTCTTGCCAAAAAGAACTCATAAATTTACTATCCCAGTCACTGACAATGAAACTAGGTAGCCCATGTAACCTGAATATCTCTTTGAAGAAAAGATCGGCCACTTGTGTTGCTGTGTAGGTGGATGGAATAGCAAAGAAGTGAGAAAACTTCATCAATTGGTCAACTACCACATAGATGCAATCTATCCCCTGTACTCATGGTAACCTGGTGATGAAGTCCATGGAAATACTTTCCCTTTTCCTATTTGGAATGGGCAAAGGCTGTAACAACCCTGTAGGATATGTGTGCTCTCCCTTATTCTGCTGACAAATTGCACACTCCCTGACATGCCTATGAACATCATCCTTGAGCCCTCTCCATGTGAACTACTCATAGATCTTCTTGTAGGTCTTAAAGACCCCTAGATGTCCATCTATAGGTGCATCATAAAATGCCTACAGTATTACCTCCCTAAACTATGATGAAGGAATCAAATATAGCCTATCCTGGAACTTGATCAATCTATCCGTCACCACATAACAATCATCTTGTATGGTGCCTGCAATCACCCCAGAAGCCCAAGTGTCCCTTGCATACTCTGTTGTAATCTTATTTCTCCAGTCTCTTGTAATCTCAGCTAGATCACAAATATGAGGTCTCCTGGATAAAGCATCTTCCACCACATTCTTCTTACCTTTGACAAACTCAATGTCAGATTCATAAGCCTACAACTTTGTAATCCACTTATGTTGTCTATCATTCAAGTCATGCTGGCTCATGAAGTATTTCATGTTGTTGTGATTAGTCTTGATGAAAAACTTCCCTCCAACCAAGTAGGACTTAAACTTGGCCAATGCATGCATAATGGCCAACATCTCCTGGTCATAGATGGAATAGCTCCTCTCCACTCCATGGAGCTTCCTACTCTCAAAAGAAATGGGATGTTTCTCCTGCATCAAGATTACCCCAATTCCATCACCTAATGCATCACAGTGAAGCTCAAATGGCTTTGTGAAATCTGATAGAGCTAATACTGGACATGATGACATCACCTGCTTGAAATGATCGAAGCATCTCTAAGCTTCCCCTATTTATACGAAGGCCCCATTTCCTAGTAAGATCTATCAAGGGTGCAGCGGTCTATGAAAATCCCTTAACAAATCTCCTATAAAACCCGCAGAGACCAAAGAACCCCTTAAGTTGTGTGAGGTTTGTAGGAGTAGGCCAATCAATAATAACTCTAACCTTTTTGGGATCTACCTGAACTCCATCTGCGCTGATGATATGCCCAAGGTATAGTAACTCATTCAACCCAAACTCACACTTAGATTACTTGGCATATAGTGACCCTTTCTCCAAAATGGACAACACCATCTCTAGATGTTGTAAATGCTCCTCCCAAGTCTTACTGAAGACCAAAATGTCATCAAAGAAAATCATGACAAATCTCCTAAGCTACCCCCTGAATACCTGATTCATGAAACTCTGGAAAGTAGCAAGGGCATTGGTTAGCCCAAATGGCATAACCAAAAACTTGAAGTGGCCATAGTGACACCGAAAGACTATCTTCTCAATGTCCTCCACCCTCATCCTGATCTGATGATACCCTGACCGCAAATCAATCTTCGTAAAGAAGCATGCACCATGCAACTCATCAATCAACTCATCTATCTGCAGGATGGGATATTTTTTCTTAATGGTCTTCTTATTTAATGCTGTATAATTGATGCACATGTGCATCATCCCATCCTTCTTCTTTACCAACACTAATACTAAAGAAAAGGGGCTCTTACTAGGCCTGATATGCCCCATCTCCAAAAAATCTGTAATTGCCTTCTCTATCTCATCCTTGTGTTTCTTAGGATGACAATAGGGAGTAATCATAACTAGTTTGGATCCCTCCTCAAGCTCAATAACATTCTCTATCCCTCTGTTAGGGGGAACCCCATGCAGAATCTCACCAAAAACTTTAGCATGCATGTCAAGTATCTCTTGGATATCTAGTGGATGACTCTTCACCTATGGCTCCTGTGAGGCTAGCATAGTGAAACATTCTTCCACCCACTCTATGTCATCATGTTGAAAAAGCCTATGTATTCTCCTTAAGGATATTACTCTACAACCCCCATCTGAAAGTCCTCTAAGTACAACAATTATGCCCTCATGCTGGAACCTCATCTCCAATTTTGCTAGGTTGAGTGTGAACTCAACCAGCGAGGCCATCCATGTCATGCCGAGTATGACATCATAATCTCCCATGTATACTACATAGAACTCATCCTCCAACTCATAGCCATCTCCAAACCTTATGTGAAGATTAGATATCTTTCGAGTGCATAATAATTTGTCAATGTTAGCCACCATGACTCTAAACCCAACATGCTCCTCTGTCTGTAAACCTCTCTTGGCTACCAATTGTGCATCTATAAAATTATGTGTAGCCCCAGTTTCAATGAGTGAGATCACTTTCTGCCACTGGATAGTACCCCTGGCCTTAAATGTGATTACCTTATGAGCCCCCATTAATCGTGCCAACGACTTCTCATCCTCAAGAATGCTTCTCTCCCCTGTAGTGCTACCCTCATCTAAATCAGAGTGTTGATCCTCCCTCTCTGACTGTGACTCCTCTACTGAGAAATACTCCATTTGATTTGCCTTAGCCTTGAGAGGACACTTATGAGATAAGTCCCAAGGCTCTCTACAATGAAAACATAGCTTCTTCTTCCTCAACTCATTCAGGGTGTCATTATCCAACTTATTATCCCTTTTTGGCTAACCATCCCTGTGAAATTGTTTTTTTGTCATTCTCCTTATCCATCTTCATATGTGAATCTCTAGGTTGAAATCTGCTCCTAAAAGAAGAAGGTGCTAAGTCACAATCCTTCTTAGTGGCCTCATATGATGTAGCTAGGTCATGCCCCTTGACCCAACCCCTCAAGGGATCTGAGAGTCCGTCCATAAACAACACTACTAATCTCCTCTCTGAAATATCTGTGACCAACACAGCTAACCTCTAAAATTCACTGATATACGTCTCAACCGATCCTCACTGCTTGAGCTGTGCCAACTCCTTAAACTGTAACTTGGGATCCTTGGTATCAAATCTCTCTATAAGCCTCTCAATGAACTCCTCATAAGATGTGATCTAATTATTCCCCAAGGTTACCATGCCATGGTGCCACCACTCATACATTGAGCCATCCAAATGAATAGCCGCATACTTGATAGCCTCCTCCTCAAGCATAGGATTCAG
Organism: Chamaecyparis obtusa; assembly: GCA_027943335.1. NCBI lineage: Eukaryota > Viridiplantae > Streptophyta > Pinopsida > Cupressales > Cupressaceae > Chamaecyparis > Chamaecyparis obtusa. The sequence continues at coordinate 21,082 of BSBK01013052.1, forward strand.
CTGCAAGTATGTATCTACCTTCTGCACCCAAGCTCATGCAGTCATCTTCCCTGAAGCATCATAATAAGGTAAAGAAATTTTTCCAACTTTCTTTCTCAGCTAAAAGTTTTGATTCCTCCCTCATGCTCTAGGCATGTGTCTCATCCTCAAGTCCATATAATCTCTGAGGGAAATATCCTCCTGAAACTCTGGTCCACTAGTCTCCCAGTCCCTCCTGAACTGATCCTGTAACTCGGTAATTTATGGTTCGTTTACTGATTGAACTGGATCTCTGGGTGGGAAGGTGGGGAGAACAGGTCTCAAGCTCGCTGCCTGAGCTGGGCATGCAACATGTCTAAATTTATCATCCTCATTCCCATTGTTGTCATGTCCATTATTATTACCATTAATGTTATTCTCAAGATCATTGTTGTTGCCTCGGCCTCCATTATGATCATTGCCCCCATTGTTATCGTTTCCCCCATTATTATTGTTTCCATTGTTAGCATCACCTGGATTAATATTGGTGCCCATCTATCTAGCTATAAGTTGCAGCATCATGTCCATTCGCCTATTCTGCTCCTACTGTATATGCTGCCCCTTCTCTAACGTATCCAGTAATTGTCTGAACATTACCTCCCCCTGATCTGGATCGGTATTCCTACCTCCACCGAGTCCTATATTCCTATCATCTCAATCACCCATGTTGTTGTCCTAATCAAAGCATATCTCCTATGTGTATGTGTGACTGGATTCTATGTCCACCTACACGGATGAACTAGTCTGTTCACTCTGAGAGTTCAAATTTATGTTTTGTCTTGCTCTGGTATGGCGAAAGTTATAAGGCCCTTGTCGCATGCTCAAACATAAATGCTTAGGCTGTTTGTTTTTTTAATTTCTGATTTTAGTGTTTTGGCATTTTGTCAAACACTTTTCCTTCTATTCAGTTGTTCCAAATTCCCTATAAGACCTCCATAGGATGGTAGGACTTATAGCTCTGATACCACTGTAATGGGCACCCTTGAATACCCAAAAACTAAACCAACTGCTGATAGGAATTTTGTCAAATAGTTTGCATCCAACTCCTAATTCCTCTGTTTACTAATTTAACCCTTATGACTTCGGAAATGGGACGTTTATATTGTTTGCTTGCATGGAATTGAAAAAACACTTAACATAAACCAAAGAAAGTCCAATGATATACAAATTTGAAATTGTATTGTTGCTGATAAGATGTTATTTTCAAAATTTAATAAAATCAAATACATGGCAAAATTTCAACTCACTAATTGCTCTAAAAGTATTGACATAATGCTCCAACAAATGTTATTTAAAAATGTTGCTATGGTGACATGAACAGTGCCGTATGAATAGTACCTGTGTGAATAGTGTTGCATGAGCAGTACCCACGTGAACAATGCTGCTACAATACTTTGTCTTTCAAACAATCCAATACCTTCATAAAATCATTCCTTCAAAGTAGCATAAGCGTCAAATGTGTAATGAAGAAGATATGAACAAAACATCAAATCTGCTTGTAGCTAGAAACGCGCTCAATTTGCCTGATAATCAAACTGATAGCAAATATGGATTCCAAAGGCCAAACCCCAAGGGAATGACGTCTATAATGATTGTTACCCAAAATTTCCTATCATTCAATTTTGGCCACATCCTGTTTTCCCAAAAGTTGTTCAAAGTGTCGAAAACCCTCTGTGTTTTCTACCTTTTGGTCTGAAAGCTCAGGATGTTTTCGACCTTCGATCTAAAAAACCTCTGTGTTTTCGACCCCTCATGTTTTGCACTTCTTCCTCTGGCATCGACATTTCATAAGTGCGTTGTCGCGACCTGGTGGGTCCCAGTTGATGGTTTACGTTGTGCTGCATGCAGTTTGTCACATGGTCGCATAGCCCTTTTTTAGGCTATGCGAACATGCGACTAGCTTTTAAGTGCGCTACTGCGACCATTTGGTGGTGGGCCCGAAGCTTGCGGGTGGCGGTAGGTAGAAATCTAACGGTTGTCACATGTTCTCATGAAATCTTCCAAGCCCATGAGATCATGCGACAACTGTTCGATGAGATCTTGTGGGCCAAAGGTATAACATGGGCCCCATAGATTCAAAATCTACGGTGGTCGCATGTTCGCATGGGATCTTTCGATCCCATGCAATCATGTGACCACCGTTGGATCCTCCTGATGCTTCTGGGCGGTGCTGTTGTGGGTCCAGCCAATGTGGTCAGTTTTGGTTGGTCCATGTGGTATAGGTGGGATATTTTGCGGGCCCGGGTGTCTATGTGGCAGCAGAGGCAGATTCTAAAAGGCTTGTCGCATGATCGCATGAAGCCTTTTGGGCTCATGCAATCATGCGACCAACATTCAAATTCAAGCAGTGTGACTCTCATTCACGGGTTTTCTTCTGCATTGATGTTTGCAAGTGCGGGTAGCTGAAGATTTATGATTTTGGAGGTAGTGGTAGTTGGAAGAATGTGTAGAGACCTTTTAGGCTATCATTTTTGGGTCCTTTCAAGATGAGATCGGATTTTGAGCATTCATGACTTAGGGGGCTTGCAAGAGGTAGTTGGATCGAGGCTTTTTGTCCGCAAGTAGGATCAGTACAGGAAGGGACACACAATGAAGGATATGTCTGATCTGTTGAGATATTTACAGAGCACATTTATGATCAGACATGATTGGTTTAGGGTTGGATTATTTTATGTAGATTTATGTAACCCTATTCGGATATTTTTTATTCCGGCCTGCATGCAGAGGTGTATATAATTTGTTTTTGGAGCTTTTGAGCTCAGAAGGCAGCAATTGTAAAAAGAAAGTTTCTTTCTCAGAGAGCAATTTGTGGCAATTTTCCTGCCCTTTGGCTTTCTACAATTGTAATTTTCATTGATTTTTCAGATATTGCAAAGTATTTTGTGACATTCTTGTTGTCCTTATGCTTTCTTGTGTGGATTATCTCTTATTGGATCAAAGCGTATGCATGTTTTCAATGATATATTAGGGTTCCTGATTCCTCTTACTTTCTGTAATTGTGTGTGTTATTATGTTTGATCTAATTTAGATGTTTTGTGGGTATACTTTAGCCCCTAACAGTCTTGCCTCAATCCTACACCGAGTTATAGGAGTGAATGTTTGTTTGCAGGTCATAGATTGTTGTCTAATCCTAAGAGTCTTGCTATTTGTGAAAGAATCTTTCTCTTTCCTTGAATACCCTCTTTTGTTTGTAGACCCTTCTATGAAATACTTATGCAAGCCTATTCAGTAAGTTGTGATCTACTAGACCTAAGATCCAAACCCTAGTTTCGGTGCATCACCTAGTAGGTAGTTTGCTTTCAACATTTCCCTTTCATGCACTCCTTCTATCCCTTTCCCTCAGAAGATTTACTTTTCATGTCAAGAGCAAACTAAGGTGATAATCCAAGAGGAACCAGCCTAGATCCTGGAGGTTTCATCTCGGTTAGCATAGGTCCCACAACTTGGAGATGATTCCCAAGTTATACAGAGTTATCAAGACTATGAGAGCTTGAGAAAAGGTGCAAACTCAGTGTATAACTTGATGGAATATGGATGAAGTGACTGAGAGGGGGGGGGTGAATCAGACAACCATAAATCTTGATTATTAATTCTTTGCAGATCCCTTAGGATATCTTAACACTGTTATTTGTTTTAGCACTCGGTAAATAGATTGCAGTAACTTTGAAGATGCAGAAAGTATTATCAATATTATCTTTAGATATTCATCAAAACATGTATATGATTGTGAAAGCAATTAAGAACACAAGAGACACAAGATTTAACGTGGAAACCCAATATGGGAAAAACCACCAATGTATCTAGATACTGATTTTCACTTTTCTGAAGTGATGCCCGGTTAGAAGCCAACCCGGTGAAAGGTTACAAAACACACTGTTAGGTGTGACCTTGTTAGAGGATTTAAAACACCCTGCTAGGAGTGGCCTGGTAAGAGGTCTTGAAAACAATTCAATGGAATTGTCACCTTGTTAGAGGATTTATATTATGGCTGTTAAACCAACTCGGTTAAGAGATTTAGAATTCACTGTTACAATGATAAGAAGGTAACAATGAAAAAGTGACCTGTATAATAATGCAACTGTCTTGCTGATTACAGATCTCTGTTCTGCATAATTCTGATCCTTTCTGATCAAATAAATCTCTGCTGCTCCTCAAGGATATCTGAACATCCTTCACAAGTTCGCATATACCTTTCCTTCTTTTCTTCTGTAAATCTTCTGCTATATTGTTATTTACTTTTCACTTTTGACCTTTTATTTATATGATTTTGGATTAGTCAAATCGACATTATTTAGTATAACAGTCGGCTGAATTAAGTAAACTCTATTTGCAAAAATCCTTCAAGGGCCGACAGTGCTCGGTGATCATATCTTTCTATAATCTTTCGGTGACCGAGGGAACTCGGTAAACACCGACAATTCTTTACCTTTGATAACCGACTGAACTCGGTAAACACTATCTTTTCTTCGGCAACCGAGTGAACTCGGTAAACACTATCTTTTCTTCGGCAACCGAGTGAACTCGGTAAACACTATCTTTTCTTCGGCAACCGAGTGAACTCGGTAAACACTAAATATTCCTGACTGGTAGACCGACTGAGCTCGGTAGAGGCTGATTGCTGCGGACTATGACAGTGTGACATCAAAGACAATACATAATTGAGTAGCAATTTCCTTCAGACAATTGTTTCCAACAATCTCCCTCTTTGGCATTGATGGCAACACAATATGTCATATCATAAGAAATTTGAAAGAGTTAGCTCGGTTTAGATTCAAATCTCCCTCTGTCAGCAAACTTCCTGTATCCTGAAAATTTCTCCTTCTGACTATTTGAAAATTTCTTGAAGTAATAGTAAAGACATAGCAAACACTCCCTCTTTGACAACATATGCCAAAGATAATTCACATATTACCGGTGAAAATTAATGTACCTCAAGTACTGATTCATATGCAATGATTCCTTTAATATGCTGCATCAACAAGTTGATTTTCAATCATGTTCTGGTTGATGCATCACTAAAACTGTATTTAGTGAGCCTCGGATAGGGGAATGAGCCTTAGATACATAAATGCATCCTTAGGTAATGGTTTGGTAAAAATGTCTGCAATCTGTTCTTTTGTATGAATATATTCTAATCTGATTTCCTTGTCCTGCACCAATTCTCTGACAAAGTGATATTTAATAGCAATGTGCTTGGTTTTGGAATGCATCACTGGATTCTTAGAAATGTTTATTGCACTGGTATTGTCACAAAATATAACAGCTGGTTCTTTGATTTCAACCTTCATACCTTCTAATAGCTGTTTAAACCAAACAATATTTGAACAGTTTACTGCAGCAGCAACATATTCTGCTTCAGCTGTGGATTGAGATGTGCAATTCTGCTTTTTACTAGTCCAGGATACCAATCTTTTTCCAAGAAAAAATGCTCCACCACTTGTGCTTTTTCTGTCATCAATGTTTCCTGCCCAATCAGCATCAGTAAACACTTTCAAGTCTAGATTGCCTCCAAATTTATACCACAAACCATACTCTTCAGTTCCTTTTAAGTATCTTAAGATTCTTTTGATTGCCATCATGTGATTTTCCTTAGGTTTTGCTGAGAATCTAGCTACTATACCGACTGCTAAGGCAATATCAGGTCTTGTATGTACCACATACTGTAATTTTCCAATCATAGATTGGTATAGGGTCTGATCAACTTCTTTTGAATCATCATTTTTGGTAAGTTTCAGTCCAGTACACATGGGTGTACCAACTGGTTTTGAATCTTCCATTCCAAACTTCTTAAGTATCTCCTTAATGTATTTGGATTGAGTAATGTATATACCATTTTTGCTTTGCTGAATTTGAAGACCAACAAAGAATTTTATTAAACCAAACATAGACATTTCAAATTCTCTGTTCATTTGTTCTGAAAATTCTTTGCACTGATCCTCATTCCCTGTAAATATAGTATCATCCACAAATATTTCTGCCAATACAATTTTGTCATCCGGTCCTTCTTTAATATACAGATTGCTGTTATCATTAGCTCTTTTGAAATTAATCTGAATCAAATAGTTATGGAGTCTTTCATACCATGCTCTAGGAGCTTGTTTCAAACCATACAATGCTTTGTGTAACCTGCAGACCATGTCCCTTTTGTCTGGATCAACAAAACCTTCAGGTTGTTCAATGTAGACTTCTTCATCAAGAATTCCATTGAGAAATGCAGATTTTATATCCATCTGATATACCTTAAATCCTTTGTGTGCTGCATAAGCAAGTAGAGTTCTTACACCTTCTAATCTTGCAACAGGAGCAAAATTTTCTCCATAATCTATACCTTCTTCTTGAGAGTAACCTTTACATACCAGTCTAGCTTTGTTTCTAGATACTTGACCATCTTCATTCAGTTTATTTCTGAATACCCATTTTGTTCCAATTACATTCTTATCTTTAGGTCTAGGTACAAGAGTCCAAGTTTTGTTCTTTTGTATTTGTTCTAATTCTTCATTCATTGCTTCAATCCAACTTTCATTCTCTAATGCATCTTTGATATTTCTAGGTTCAAAATCAGTAAGTAGACATGTACCTTTTAGATTGCTTCTTGTCATAGTGCCATCTGATTTGTTTCCAATGATTTGATCTGGTGTATGATGTCTTCTGACATATTTGGCTAGTATAGGTTCCTTGCCTTTTGAATGAATCATGCTGTTGTCTTCTAGGATCTCTTCTTCAGGTTGCTCGGACTCGATAGATATTTGCTCGGTAACTTCAGGCTGAGACTCGGTCTGAATTTCTTCCTGTGACTCGGTTTGAACTTCTTCCTGCGACTCGGTCTGTGACTCGGTAACTGTGCTCGGCTCGGTAGATATAGCTTCCTTATTGATAGTTGTGTCTGTCAATGTTTCAGGTTCAATGTAAACGAATCTTCTGTAGTTCTCAGGTTCCTTTTTGCTTTCTTCCTCAGTCTTTTCTGCAAACTCATCAAATTTTACATGTATACTTTATATGACTTTGTGAGTAGATAAGTTCAGACATTTGTATGCCTTGCTTTTGCTAGAATATCCTAGGAATATTCCTTCATCACTTTTCACATCAAATTTATTTCTTCTGGATTCTTTTAAGATATAACACTTGCTACCAAATATTTTCATATAACTTACATTAGGTTTATAGCCATACCATAATTCATAAGGAGTTTTGAATGTGTCTTTCTTCAGTTGTACTCGGTTCAAGGTATGAACTGCAGTGCTGATAGCTTCCTTCCAGTACTTTATAGCGATGTTCTTTTCTATCATTAGAGTCCTTGCACAATCCATAATAGATCTGTTTCTTCTTTCTGCTATTCCGTTCTGCTCAGGAGTTCTAGGAGCTGATACCTGTCTTTTGATTCCTCTTTCAATGCAGAAGTTGTTAAAATCATGGGAGATGAATTCACCACCTCTGTCTGATCTTAAGCATTTCAATCTTTTCCCTGTTTCTTTTTCTACTCTTGCTAAGTACCATTTGAACTTTTCAAATGCCTCTAATTTTTCTCTTAAATACATAACAGTCATCATTCTAGAATAGTCATCAACGTAAAGAATAAAGAATTTATCTCCAGTATAGCTTTGTATTCCAATAGGTCCACATAAATCAGTATGCACAATTTCCAAAATTTCTTTAGACTGATAGTTCTTACTTTTGAAACTAGTTTTACTCATTTTGCCAATCTGACAATTCTTACATAGACCAGTGTCAGGTTTCTTCAAAGTAGGAATGCCTCTAACCTTCTTGAATTTGCTTATTTTTATCATGTTATCAAAATTCACATGACATAACCTTTTGTGCCATAGCCAACTTTCTTCTATTTGAGCAATAAGGCATGAATATTCATTGAGATCAAGATAAAATAGGTTACCTTTTGTTTGTTTGCTTGATCCAATGAGTTTTCCTTTTTCATCCAGCAGTCTTGCTTGACCATTCATGAATTCAACCTTGAAACCAGTGTTGATTAGCTGTGCTACACTTAGAAGATTATGTTTTAGTCCTTCAACCCAGTAAGCATTATCACATATGAGTTCTTTGGTTAATGAGATTCTTCCTTTTCCTTTTATACAACAAGGTTCATTGTTTCCAAATCTTACATTACCATTGTCACAGTCTTCTAGATATTCAAATTTTGTCTTATCACCAGTCATGTGGTGTGAACATCCGCTATCTATTATCCATATATCATCCTTGCTTATATGAGAAATAAGTGCTATCTTATCTTCATCATCATCAGATTCATCTTTTATAGCAATAAAGACAATTTCTTCTTCACTATCATCAGAATCTTTAGCCATAAAACATGATTTCTTACCTTTATCCTTGTATGATTTGAAATTCTTTTTGCCATAGTACTTGTGACTTCTCTTTTCTTCCTTGACTTGCTTGTTTGGGCACCTAGCTGCAATATGTCCAATTTCTTCGCATGAAAAACAGATTAAAGGAGTTTTACCTTTATATTTACCTTTCCCTCTGGAGTACTTCTTTGCAAGTAATGCTTCTACAATTTCAAGATCACTATCAGAACTTTCTTCTGATTCCTCTTCACTGTCTGTCTGAACTTCTTTAATTTTCTTGTTTTTCTTTAGTGAAACCTTGGCCTCAAATGCTGATTCAATATTTTTGGAACTAGGAACATAGTTGTCATAATTGTCTAATTCAAAAGCTGTCAATCTTCCAACTAAAGCATCCAAGGTTATACTGTGGTTTGCTTCACATCTTCTTTCTTGAATAGCTGATACTCTTATTGCATAGATAGGGAGTAGTGTTCTGAGTACCTTACTTATAACAGTCTCATCTGAGATTGTTCCTCCAGAAGCTCTGATTGCACTTACACTTGCTTTGATTCTTTCAACATATTTTGCGATGTTTTCATCTTCCTTCATATTCATCTTGTCAAACTGTCCTCTTAGGCTTTCTGCTTTGGCTCTCTTCACATTTGCATCACCACCATATATTTTCTTCAGTGCCACCCACATTTCATATGCAGTAGTGCAGTCTTTAATATCATCAAATTCTTCATAGCTGAGAGCAGATGCAATGTCTATCATCATGGTGTTGTGAGTCTTTTTATCTGCAATGTCTTCTACAGTTAATGCGCCATTAGGAATTGTGTATTCTTCATCAATGTATTTGCATCCTGAATCACCAATGGAAGCCAGATGAAGTCGCATGAGACCTTGCCATGCTGAAAAGTTATCTCTGTTAAGCTTTGGAATTTCCCTCTTGTAAGACATCCTGATCTTTAGCTTAGGTCTTTGAAACCTTTCCTGCAAGCACCAAAAGCTCTGATACCAATTGATGGAATATGGATGAAGTGACTGAGAGGGGGGGGGGGGGGGTGAATCAGACAACCATAAATCTTGATTATTAATTCTTTGCATATCCCTTAGGATATCTTAACACTGTTATTTGTTTTAGCACTCGGTAAATAGATTGCAGTAACTTTGAAGATGCAGAAAGTATTATCAATATTATCTTTAGATATTCATCAAAACATGTATATGATTGTGAAAGCAATTAAGAACACAAGAGACACAAGATTTAACGTGGAAACCCAATATGGGAAAAACCACCAATGTATCTAGATACTGATTTTCACTTTTCTGAAGTGATGCCCGGTTAGAAGCCAACCCGGTGAAAGGTTACAAAACACACTGTTAGGTGTGACCTTGTTAGAGGATTTAAAACACCCTGCTAGGAGTGGCCTAGTAAGAGGTCTTGAAAACAATTCAATGGAATTGTCACCTTGTTAGAGGATTTATATTATGGCTGTTAAACCAACTCGGTTAAGAGATTTAGAATTCACTGTTACAATGATAAGAAGGTAACAATGAAAAAGTGACTTGTATAATAATGCAACTGTCTTGCTGATTACAGATCTCTATTCTGCATAATTCTGATCCTTTCTGATCAAATAAATCTCTGCTGCTCCTCAAGGATATCTGAACATCCTTCACAAGTTCGCATATACCTTTCCTTCTTTTCTTCTGTAAATCTTCTGCTATATTGTTATTTACTTTTCACTTTTGACCTTTTATTTATATGATTTTGGATTAGTCAAATCGACATTATTTAGTATAACAGTCGGCTGAATTAAGTAAACTCTATTTGCAAAAATCCTTCAAGGGCCGACAGTGCTCGGTGATCATATCTTTCTATAATCTTTCGGTGACCGAGGGAACTCGGTAAACATCGACAATTCTTTACCTTTGATAGCCGACTGAACTCGGTAAACACTATCTTTTCTTCGGCAACCGAGTGAACTCGGTAAACACTATCTTTTCTTCGGCAACTGAGTGAACTCGGTAAACACTATCTTTTCTTCGGCAACCGAGTGAACTCGGTAAACACTAAATATTCCTGACTGGTAGACCGACTGAGCTCGGTAGAGGCTGATTGCTGCGGACTATGACATAGTGTGACATCAAAGACAATACATAATTGAGTAGCAATTTCCTTCAGACAATTGTTTCCAACATAACTATCACAAGAGAGGATAGATGTCCTCTAATGCCCAGAATGGATTTGCAACTCACACATCAATTTCTTCTCGTATTCAACCTATTGAACAAGGGCCACAAGCTCTCCTTTTATTCCCACTTCATAGGGTTGACCCACTTTTCACAAACAATGTGGGATAAAGTGTTTTAAAATAAAATAAAATTACACCTTATGTCTCCCTTGGGCTTCCCTTCTCAAACACACAACCCAACATGAATAATATTAAAGTAACACTTTATTATTTTAACATTTAATTTAAATGTTACTTTAATAAACTTCAGGCATTAAAATAAAATAGTAATTGGGCTCAGAATAATATGAGTGATAGCTCATCGGAAAGCTCTCATCGAGGAGCATCAAATCCAATCACTAACTCTGACATCGCCCATGCCCTGCCGACTTACTAAAAATAGTAAGTTTTCCTGAAACCATGTAAATCAACTCCATTCTGGCCCAAACTGGAAATGACTAGGCCAAAACATCTCAGGATCCCACTGACCTCTTCGTTAGCCTCCAAGACCACACAAAAATAGGCTAACGGTCACATAGCTGGACAAATGCTAAAGTGGGGACATTACATTTGAGAAGTTTTAGATCCACTTTTTGGGAGTTTAGGAATAGGAAACAGTGATAGATCTAGAGATAGAGTTCAATAGAGAAGGTTTAGGCCAAAGTTCACCCTAGTCTTGGGTTTAGGTTGACCCCAAGTTAGCATAGACCTGAAAAATTGGCCTTGTCTTGGAGTAGAAGGATTTCTAGGTTTTGTTCGTCTTGCAATTTCAGGTCTAGACCCAATCTCTTTAAATGTTCTAAGCAGTTCTAAGTGCAGAAATACAAGTCTAAATGGGACTTTGCCTCTAAAGGTGAGTTTACAATTTACATTATTTACTTTGTGTATTTACATTTCCGATATGTCATATTTAATTATATTTAGCATCTTTCCTTCTTTCCTAGTTAATTTCCAAACCCTAGGCTTAAAGGAACTTGCATCTTCTTTCCTAGATCTTGGATCTTTGGATTTTTTTTGCATTGGTGCTCCTACATCACTTTGGTAGTGCTAATATACTTGGATCCAAAACCTTGGGGGGCTTGGCTTAGAGGATCTATTCCTTGTGGTTCTTCAAAGGTATAGTTGGCTACATAAAAGTGGCATGTATTACACTTCTTATCCTCATCTCACTTTTCCCCCTATACAGGTATATGGGGGTATACTTCTCAACTCCACAATGTGTTAAAAACATTATCTTGGCATTAATCCACTATTCATAGTCTATGATACTCTTTACTTCTTACTTTTGTATTGAATCATTTTTGTTTGATCAATATTATGAATCTACATGCATATACATTTCATGGGTAGGCAAATTCCCAATTTGGTGTATTTGACAAGTATTGTGATCTTAACTATATCCTGTGATTGGTTTATGGTTACATTGTGTATGATTTGGTTGATGTTTTTATCTAATATTTTTTTAATTCTTAATTATAAAAATAATATGTCAAAATATTTTTATTATATAATTAATTATTTATATATTATATTTGTTATTTTTATACATTATAATTATTTCATTTATGCATTTTTATAATTTTAATATGATATTATATGTATAAAATTAAAAATATTTTTATGTTATACTAAAGTTATATAAAGTATTTATATTATGTAAAAATAAAGGAAAATAGAATAAATATAATTATTATATATTATATTAAATATAATTATAATATATATTTTGTACAAGCTAAACACTTACTATTATTTATTTATCAAAATATATTTAGAATTTCCATAGAATATATTTTTCATATTATTGTTATTATTATTATTTATATAAAAAAATGAAAGTAACATAATAGTTAAAAGAGGTATGCAAATTTTAACTATATAATAATAATTCATATTGTATGAATGTTAAGGAGAGGAAGGGGCTAAAGTACAACACATATTTCAAGTCACAAATATAAACTAAACAATGATAATATAAAGTCCACTTTCATCCATATTAAATGTGTGCAAATTCTTTGCAAGCCACCGATCTATTTTTATGTATAGAGATGAAAGTGTCAGTGATCACGATCGTTTGCATTGGTGAAAAATGTTCACGCTAAAAGGAATTTCGATAGCAATGAAAAGCACGGAGAAAAATTGGAGAAAAAAATGAATAGTGACAATCAATTTGATGGTCGTCCAAGGGCTCTCATAAAGACTACATTGTTGATTGAAACAATTAGCTTGACCTATTTTAGATGGAAAACACCTACAACATAATTATATCTACCAATACACAAATTAAATATCCCCTCTTAATACTAAATTTTATACTAAATCATAAAATGTAATCCACTAAGATTTCTACACCATTAAAATCTCAAAATTCCCAAAACATTATCACACCTCTTACCATTGGACATGCTAAGCAATCTTGAGAGGGACTAGAAAATCATATCTACCAAAATGTATGCAAGCTTTTATGCTATATTATTATTATCATTATTATACTGACGGCTTAGTCTTGACACCAAAATTTTGCTGTCGTACAAGATATAGAATGGTCTTCCTATATCTGCAAAGATTGCAATATAATATTATTATAACAAAAATTATTGACTCTCACTTGCAATAATAGGTCACGCTATTAGGAAGGTCTCAGGTGTCATTTGTTGTGGGCCCTACCAAGATTGAATTGATCCTACTTAATATTCAAGAACACGCTTCTAAGATTTCCTATCAAATACGTATTTAAACTCTCATTTTCAGTAATATGTGACCCCAAAATTGTGGCAGATTGTGTGGGATACATACCTATTACCCACATCTCCACCTACATGATAAATTGGTCAAGCCCACGCATATTGACACGAGGATGTAATGCCTTCCTAAGTGGGCCATCCCCTTTAATTGACATGTGTATCACAAGTACATGATGTATATTGAAAGGTAACATAAAAAATCATATTATATGTATGTATATTGTTGGAGAGGCTTGTTTTATAGCCTGTATATTTTATCATATTTATTAATTAATTTAATTAATTAGAATACAATTGTTTTCTATTTTTAATCAATTAAAAATGATAAGTGATGTCTTATGATCCTTGCATAGATGTCATCCTACACTAGTCGACTCTTTAATAGTAAAATGATGTTTGGTGAGATCAAAATTTGAGAATTTTTTTTTAAAAAAGTACCTACACAAATATATATTTCACATAGATATATATACATATGTAAATACATACACATACACATACACATATACATATGAATCTACTAATTTATTATGCTTAGCTCTAAGTCACTTACATGAGGTTGGGTCTACTTAATTTGGTATTGTGCATTGTTGGATTTTGCTAGTATTTTTTCTTGCTATTTAAATGTGCATAAGGACAAACAATGTTTTGCAAACACTTTAAGGGAATCTATTTGACTACAAGGGTCAAATTATTCTTGGTTGATACCCTGACACGTTGATTTTATTTCTATGAGAAAAATAATAGAAGGCAAAACGCTCACATGCGGTGGTCCTAAGATGATGTGCCTAGAAAGGCTTCATTTAGTGAACTTGAATCATAGCATGTGTGTTCATCGCGTACTAAAGAATCTTCCTATTTTCAAAAAATATTGCCCCAAACTCCTTTTTTGTCACTTCGCCCCCCACCCCACCCTCGTCCAATACTCACCTAGTACCCCCCACCAAAAAAAAAACCCTCCCCCATATTTAGGCAATATATTATCTTTTTTGCCCATTTTTAACCCCCCAATATGAATGCATGTGGTATTGTATTGCCCCTTAAGTGAAGACCCTATTGATGTGTCATGATGTAGATGTTGTACTAGATTTTTTTTACTCTCCAAGATGTCATACTGTAGATGCTCAATAAGAATCGCCTAGGATGTCTTCGATGATCTCTCACATGAATTTCAAATGCATGAATGAGTGTCCTTAAATACAACAACCGATCACACATATCAACTTGTTGTGTGCTAAGTTGGCTCACAACAACTAGTGAAATGGTTAGCAATGCAATACTTTGAATTTGAAATTTAAAGAGTTCAAGGATCACATTAAGAGCAATGCAAGCAACCTAGGTCAATTTTACACCCATGAATCTAACTGAGGGTAGTGAATGATAAGCCTAAGGGTCAAGAACAAAAATCCAAGGATTAGTGACAAGGGAATGCGATTGAAGGATATAATGAGCCAATTTCATACAAGAATATTGCCCCTGCAATATGGTTATATCATATACAACATTTTAGTAAAAGTGAATTCATAATATAAGGGAACACAACATGTGTATGGACTTTTACCATTAATTTTTGTTGTATAATATACACTGAAAATTGCTCTTATATTATATATAATTTGAAATAGATTATTGGTATTACATTGGATGATCAATTATTTCTTTTTCAAATGTATTCTATTTGATAGAAAAATTCAACTTGGGAACTAAGTTATATTAGAAAATAGTAAATTTAAAGGAAACCTCCTAGGTGAGTTAGATGCCTGGGAGGAATTTCTAATAGTTAAAAAATATCATTAATTCTAGCTTTCACTATAATTGAATTTGTTAGGTATAGTTAGAAAATATATGTAGATTAAAAATGTGTTAAAGCAAATTATTTAGGGAATCTTGGGACATTTGCATCTTCAAATTTCTTCTAATATAAGTGAAGGGAAAGCTATAACAATCACTTTTTTATATTTATTGAAGCAATGCAAATAATAATACAAGAATAAATATGGAAGGCAACATAAGCTGCCAATAATTAGAGAACCACTGTCACGAGATTAACTCTAGACAATCATCTATGAGAACCTATATTGATTACATGATACAACACTTAACATTGTACAAGAGCTTGAAACATGACAGCTCATAAACCAAGCATCTAAAACAAAGTAGCTCAAAAAGAGCTTACAAAACTCGATCATAATATGCATTTTAACATTTGTTGAATTTGTTTTGAACATAAAGTATCAAACCTGTGAAGTTGAAGTTTCTAGTACTTGATTCTATCAAAGTGTTTGTTGGTCTTTAATTGATCTTTGGCACCTCCATGCAAGTGAAACCACAAAAAAATAGTCTGAAATATGATCTCAGATTAAAACCTTAGTATTTCACCTCCTAGATGAATATCACGATTCAAAACACATCCATGCATCTAAATTTCCATATGTTAAATAATTTATAATATGTCGCATATAATCAACAATGATGTTCTTCTGAAGAGTCAAGCCCAAAATTGCCTCCTTCCAACATAATTCATGACCAAAAATGACAGGAATATATCTAAAGACATCAGACCATTTCTTTTTGGCCCACACAAAGTCCCAAAAAATATGCTTAAGAGTTTCATTATGCTGACAAAATGAACATTTAATTGGTTGCATTTTCATGCACTTTAATCTATCCCCAATTGGGAGTTTACAATGCAATATTTTCCAAGCAAGAATTTGGGCATTTGTTTTAACTTTAGACCTCCATATTTGAGCACTTAGTTTTCTTCAAGTACCCTCCTAAAATTCATAATTCCATTTATTATTAAGTGATGCAGGGGCATTCTAGGGTACTTGGTGAATCTGCATGGAGGTGTGTTGTTTTGGTTTTGTGTTACTCGGTTGCAGCTTTAACCGATGGTCTCGGTTATTGAAGGAAGCTCGGTCACTGAAGGAACTCGGTGAAACTTCTTGCGCTCGGTGGAACTTGTGCTCGGTAATGCCTGTGTTTCTCGGTGTTGCTTGGCGTGGTCAGTTATTTCACTGATGCTTGGTTGTTTCTCTGGCGCTCAATAGTTTTGGTTTATCGATTGGAGTTCTTGGTGATTTGGTTGGCCGACTTGGTGCATTTATTGTTGGTATCTTTTGTTGTATTCTCCTATGTAGATCTAGAGGATGACATGGAGAATTAAATGTTTGTAAGGCTATTTGGGAGCCGACTGTTGTTGTATTTAATATTTGTTTGTAATAAGAGCCAGCTTGGCTTAGGATTTAATTATGTCATACAACCGACTTGTGGCTGAAGATTATTATTTAAGGAGTGTTTGGGTAGTTGTTTGGGGATCAAGTTGGAGTCAGTGGAAGCAGAAGATAAAAAGATTAGATCTGGATCTTGCAAGATCTTGAAGAGCAGATTGTTATCTAATAGTTTGTAATAGAAGAGCTAGTGGTTTGCATGTTTGGAGACAAGGAGATTGCTTAGAGGCTTGCGAGCTCAAGTTCAAATCTGCCTTAGGGTTTCCATCAGTTGCTGATTATTTTCAAAATTGGACTAGCTGGGGTTAGGGCTTGGATCTTTGTTGATCTTGCAGAACTGTTTCTTGATTGTAATTGGCCATAACTCGGAAGGCCTTATAGTCAAGCATGTTAATGAAAATTCAGTTGAAAACATTGTCTTGTTGTGTTATTCCGCATTGTGGTGTTTGGCTGCTTGTTTGGACTGTCCTTAATTGGATCCTCCTTATTTGTCCTACGTCATTAAGCCTATGTTTTAGAGGAAGTACATGTAAGAGGCTGAGATATATTTCTTTTAATGGAAAGAAATCAAAATGATGTTTAGCCAACCATCACTAATCTTGGGCAAAATTGTATTTTAAAGGAGTGCAAAGTTTCATGGACAAGTCACTGGATACCAAAGATTTAACAAAATGATAAATCCTTTAAACCTACTGTCCAAACCAAACTTGTTCTTAATACTTAACCAATTTCCCTAGTCTGTGGAGTCAAAATTCCACAAGTCTCCAAATTGCTTGATGCCTCTCTTGAATAGAAAGAGACCTTGTCTAGGAAAGGATACATCAAGAGGTTGTTCATGATATTGGATTAGCCCGTTCCACCAAATGGAAGAGGATCCAAAACTAAAACCATGTTGAAGAGAGTATTTCCAATTCAAATATTTTCAAACTTGTTTCCATGCCTTCCATATAGACTGAAACGAGCAGGAAACTCAATTTTGAAAAAAAAAAGGGGCCAGCAAGATTTTATCTTCCCATTTTACCATTTTCCATTATTTTTTATTGAAGCCTGAGAGATACAAAAGCGCAGTAATAACTAAATGCATAATTAGTTGTTCGACCAATACAAAATTGCTAGGGAAATCAGAAAACCACCAAATTAGTTATTGAATATGGTAGAATAACCTAAAAAGGTGTTAATTATAAATTTATGAGGAAACAAAAAGTTTTTACAATATAAAAAATGCACAAAAGCATGGCAAAAAGCTAAAAAATGAAATAGAAGCAAGAAAAGGGTCATATAAGTTGATTGAGAATTGCCATCATGGTTGGATACATTGATAGAGGTTTAGTCATACCATGCAGATCATGACTTGGATCATCAAGTCATTAACAAACTACAATGTATGCCTATATAATTTTAGGCACTCACTGTTGGCAAAAGATATTGCATAAATGCATGAATGTTATCATTTATGGGAACAAAAATCATACTTTACATGCACATTGTAGTAGGATTTCATACCGATGGTTCACAACAAAAGACATTGGCTAAGTATAAAATGAAGAACATGGTGTTTTACTTGCAGTTAGTAAAATTGGTTCGGTGAGGATCTATTTTTTGCATATATGTGATCATTAACGTAAGGGAAGCATTTTGGAGGTATGGTGTTACCAGGTGTGAAAATTAGATGGATTTGAGTATCAATTTTTATGTTTGACAGACTGACTGACCAACAGGGTGATGAATCTTCTTGCGAACACAGTAAACTAGTTTTGGTGGTAAAGTTTATGTTTGAATGGTGAAGCCGACATGTTTAGAGTTATGTGTGTGTTTATTTTGGCACAGATTAAAATTTGAATTATGATTTTGGTGGGATTGCTCAACACGTTTTACATAACCCTAGAATTTTTTTGAGCCAACATGATGTGATTGGATTTTAAGGTTGTGAACACATAAAGTCAATTGATTAGGGTTTGTACGAGTGGTTGATAGTAGTTTAATTTTTTTGATGCATGTGAGCAACCGTGGTGTGAAGGATTTTATTTAGGAAAGTCAAATTTGAGACTCTGATTAGCGAATAAAAATGAGAGTGTGCAGTCATAGTTTAAAGGGAATCAAATCAGAGTAATGATCTTATGAGGAACAATAATCAAGCATTGGTAGATGTTGTTTTATCAGTTCAACACCTACAATGAGCATTGTTGTGATCTTTTAAGGCAATGAGCCTTGTATAAAGAGTTGTATCCCTAATTGTAATTGAGCAGTGAGCTCTAGGTAGTATGCCTAAATGCATGTGCATTCCCTATCATTGTAAGATAATATTTATGCAGAGTATTATCTTGTGGGTTTAATCTCCACTGTGGTTTTTCCCCTAACATGGTTTCTACAACAAAAATACATGTGTTATGGTGTTGTGATTGTTTTCTCTATGTTCATGCATGTTACTTTTCATTTCATATGTTAAAGTAGATTGTAGATTTGAGTATTAAAGTTTAAATTTTGTTGAACATTAATTCACCCCCCCTCTCATGTTATCTCCAACCAAAAATTGGTATCATAACTCTGGTCCCTTGGAGAAAGTTTAACAACTTGAGGGTGATCTAGAAAAGTAGAGATGGATTCAAGGTTGCATGAAAAACTCATAGTTGCTTTGGAGGATATTGATCAAACTAAGGATAAAGCTGAAGGGGTGCAAAGGAATCTAAGAGAAGCTCAGACCTTCATTAATTCGTTAAAATCATAGTTGAAACAAGCCAAGATGAAGATAATGTAACTTTGTGAACACCTATAGTAGAGATAGTGATAGCTCATATGATGAGCAGTTGAGTCAAGATCTAAAGGAGAAGACTAAGGAATGTGAGAAGCTTAAGCAAGAGAATGAATTCATAAAGAATGAGATGAGATCCATGGCCATGATGATGGATAAGGAGATTGAGGATAGGAAGAAGAATGAAGAAAATATGAGTCAATCCCTAAAGATAAAATTAGAAGAATACAACAGACTTGTTGCTAATCTGCATGAAGCTGGGGATATTGAGGAAGATCTTAGAGAAGAACTTGTGATTGCTAATGACTGCAAAGAAAACTTTATGATCATCATTGCAAAACTCAATCCATTATTGGAAAGTCAAAGGAGCACAAATGACAAGTGTGGTCTTGGATTTGAGGAAGGAGAAAGCTCCAAATCTGAATGTAATGAAGAAAAATCTAGATATGAGAAGAAGAAGAACACAAAGATACCAAAAAAGTAGCCTAATGCAACAAGTTTTAGTGGTAAGTGTTCACTTGCAATAAATTTGGTCACCAAGCCATGCATTGTAGAAATAGGATGAATCAAAATGGTACATCTTTTTCTAGTCAATGTTTTAAGTGCAAGAATCAAGGTCATAAGGTAAGTGAATGCATCAGTATTTTGAGAAACTCTTCTAATAAAAAAAGAAACATTAAGTGTTATGTATTCAATGGATTTGGTCATATTGTGAAGAAGTGTGAAACAAGAAGGAATTAGATGAGCAATAGAAATGAGAAAGGAATTTGTGTGATACAAATAAAATAGATTTGGTCATATTACAAAGTACTATAGAAGCAATAATGGGAACAATAGAGGTATGGTAGACAAGAGCAAAAATAAGAAAGGAAATGATAAAGGTAAAGAAAAAGGGAATGTTGAAGAAATTAAGAAAAAAATGAAGTAGACATGGAGGAAGAAGAGTGAGGAGAACACATATGAAGGGTCCACATCTGGATCTAGTACTGACAATTCCTCAAGGAATTGAGATTAGGCCTTTGTCCTAGAGGGAGCTTACAAGAAGAATTCTATAAAACCACTTGTAAATGTTGATGTATGAATCTGCGAGGCATGGAGAAGTTGTGATTAGTTGGCACAAAGGTTATGAATTCTTTACCAAAGGTGTTGGATAATTTTTTAGGGTGTGCAATCAATTTATGTGATTCATATAGGGAATTAGGTGTTTGGAAACATTTAAGGCTTGGATAATTTATGATACCTAAAAGTAAGACCTATGCAAAACACAAAAAGGAATTTTTGACTTGTATTTGTCACTTTGCATTCAAGAAATTGAGAGAAGGAGAGCTCTACAAGTCAATATTATTGAGACTAAAGCAACAAGGTCATTGTTCAAGATAATTCAAGCAGAAACCCTAATTTGGTGAAAGGTATTCATCTACGCATATCTCTAAAATTTCTAATCTTTCAAGATGAATAATCTATTTATTGTAGATATCACCGAGAGGCCTCGACCACAATTCAAGAAACATCCATTCAAGTTGGTTGAGGTTGATCCAATGGGTGCATTTTCAAATGTGTTGTATGGGATTTTTCATGTTGAGGATATTAGGACATACATTCATGCCAATTTGGAGGACTTAGGTACATCACAGATGCGAGACTTGTACCTTGAGAATCTTGTCAAAAAAGACTACAAATTGAAGCCAAAATTCAAATCTCTTGAAGACAAAAAGTTTGAACAATTTTCTAGGTTTTTTATGAGAGAGGTGGATGAATGGATTTGATATATATATATATATATATATATATATATATATATATATATACTGAGAAAAGTTCACATTGAATTCATGTGGTTCACCTGGCCTCGACCATTCAATATTAATAAGGAAGTCATACATGCAATGACAGGATTATGGGCATCTGGTAGAGTCCCCACACCTAAGTATATAAGGAATGACATAGTTCACGATGCAATTGGAGCCAAGACTAATAAAAGAGGTATGATCATCAATGATATAATTGAGGATGATGTTAGGTATTCATCTATGGTGACTGGGTATAAATTTTATCACTCTAAAAGTGACAATTCTATGTCTACACTGCAATTTATACTGCATATGAGATGTTGAAGGAAGATAGGGAGTATGACTTGTGTAAAATTTTAAGGTCTCATTTTGTTAGAAAAATTGGATAAGATGAAGAAGGACAAGAAGAATACATTCAAATTTGGAACTTTAGTTTTGTGCATCTTCTTTTACTTCATGGAACAATTTCCTGGTGTTGGTCCAGTGGATTGGTTCAATGACAGACTAGAAGCAATTCAAATCAAGGAACCGATGCACAATATGGATAGAACAATAAGGTAAGCTAATATTTGGGGTTATTTCAAATGTTTTAAGATGATGATACATTCTAGAGATATAATCCCTCAATCTATAGTTAGGAAGTGTGAAGATACAATTTGCTTTATGGTAGATACCGATCATTTCTTAATGGAAGCAGTTGTCATGGGTAATGCAAATGGGATATGAGGTAGATGGGAAAATATTTGATATATATACTCAATACCTGTTAAAGAATCTTAATGATCTAGTGGAAGAAAGATTTGATACATATAGAGAGTATCATACAAGGTCCATGTGGAGTTGCAAAAAGCAGTGATATAAAGGAAAGTGAGGAAGAAAGTGTAAAGCATTCCAGAATCCAAGGGGATTCTAGTTGAACAAATCAAATAATTAAGAAGGGGAATTGAGAAAGTTTTTGAGAAGCCTGAATAGATTGTTGCAGCTACAACCAAACCCCCACCTACTAAAGGTAGGCAAATAAGGCGTTCAAAAACAAATAAAACTCAAGTGAAACCTCCTGTAAAAGATGCAAAGAGGAAGAAGCCATAAGAGAAGAATGAAAAAGAGATCATCATTGAAGATGATGTGGAGACTGAATCAAATGAAATAGTGAAATTACTAAAGAAGCAAAAGAAGACCAGAGCTCCACAAACCTCAAAGTTCAAGATGTCTTTTGGAGAAGAACAAGTAAGTAAAGAGACAAAATTTGAATCATATAAACATGGTATGTATGTGAATGATGTAGTCAAGATTATTTGACAATTTTGATGATGAAGAGAAGAGATTCATTGAAGAGGGTGTGGTTAGGTACTTTTATAGAGTAAAAAATATATTAATTGAGATTGCATCTAATATACCAAAGAGTCTATATAAAATTCTTGATGAAATAAAAGCTTATGTCTTAGTTGAGGAAAAGAGGTGGAGAGAAAATGTCATAGTTGATATATACCCTTTCATAGTTGCATATGTGGTGAAAAGGATTCTCAAGGAATCTGAGAAGGAGTTTAGAAGGAAATGAAGAATGAGCATGCTTATGGTTGGAAACACAAAGGAAGTTATCAAGGAGACAAAGTAAATTATTAGGTTCTACCTTACAAAGAATGATTATGATGCCATCCCTAAAGCTCAGGTGAGAATCCTTCAATTCTAGAACTTGGTTTCCCTACAACAAATATTTCTAGTGCTGCAAAAATAAGACAAATAGATTCCAATGTTGAAAAGGTAACGGTTGCAGAGGTTGGTACCATGGATCACCAGAGATAATGACTACAAAAGTTGTAGATGATGGTATGGATGTCCTTGAAGATGTAGCAGAATAAGTTGATAATGTGATGGAGGTTCTTGAGGATAGAACAAGACAAGAACTAGAGAAGGAGAAGGAAGTGGAGACAGAGAAGGAGAAAGAAATGGAAACAAAGAAAAGTAAGAAAGAAGAAGCAAAAAAGATAGATTTGGTAGATGATTCTCATCCTATAGCCCAAATACCACGGACACCTAAAGAATCTAAGGCATCAGAAAAAAGTAAGCCAAATGTTGAGAAGGAGAAGAAAGAAAAGATGAAGGAAAGAGACACTACTAAGGCATTGAAAGAATCTCTAGAAGAAGGTTGTATTGGAAAGATGACATGGAAATTATTCAATGGGCAATTGAATTGGATGCACTAATCCATGAATAGATGGTGAGACTTGCATTAGTGGATTAGGCCAAGGGAAGGGAGAAGATATTGAGGACTCATGAAAAGGACAGTCAATAGTTATCTCATGCATTTGATGCGCTAGACAAGATTATGCCTACTTATGTGAGGAATCTAAGTGATTCACCATCTAGCCATCTTGATGGCTTAATCAGTGTAGTGACTACTCAATTTGAGTCATTGGAGGTGTCAGCAGAAGTAAAGGTTTGAGAAGAATTTAGTGAGAAAAGATTTAATGAGATAAGGAAAAGGATAACATATGACATAATTGTGTTAGACATTAACATCAAGAACATTCAAGGTTCTCTAACTAAAGGTGGCAATATCTATAGGTCATGTCTATCTACTTCAAAACTTGTTGGATAAATTGAGAAGAAAATAAAGGAGTATAAGCAGAAAGTGGAGCAAGTTGCTCAAACATTTGATCCTTTAACCACATCTACTACTGAACCAAAAGTTCAAGCAATACCCCTACTTGACAAAATCAAAGATATGGAGAGGGAAAAAGGTAAAATTATTGTAAGGGTGGAAGATCTTAGAGGTCTGATTGCTCTCAAACTTTAGTTTCTATCCATTGCAATAAAGGATGGACAAGAAGCCTTAGCCTTATTAGCTCCATTTAATTTAAAGAATACATAAGCTAAAGTGTACCTATTCAACAACTTTGGGCAGTTTCAAACAAGGTTGGGGCAAAGATCTGCAATTATTGAAGACAATTTATGCAAACATTTTCAAGAAGATGTAAGTTAGCAAGTTTTGGTGTGTACATATGTAGATGTATTATATTTATTTTTTGGATGCATTTTGGCATGCGAATCCCTTCCTTACCATTGATGTCAAAGGGGGAGTATAAGAGAGTGAAAAATGTACATAAATGTACATAACAATGACTTAGGGGGAGTTGTAGCTGAATATTTTTGGTATATTGGAGTATGACACTTTTGGAGACTTAGTCATTTTTCACTAAGTGTTACCATCAATGCCAAAGGGGGAGATTATTGGAAAAATACATTGCATAGATGGAAATAAAACTCATAATTCACATGCACATCATAGTAGGAGTTCATACTAATGGTTCGTTGCAAAAGATATTGGCTAAGTATAAAATGAAGAACAAGGTGTTTTGCCTGCAGTCAGTAATTGGTTTGGTGAAGATTGTTTTTTGTAGATATGTGATCATGAACATACATGACATATTTTGGAGGTGTATAGATGCGAATTCCAAACTTTGGAGGCATAGTGTTACCGAGTGTGAAAGTTAGATGGATTTGAACATTAGTTTTTATGTTTGGAAGACAAAATGGCCAATAGGGTGAAGAATCTTCTTGTGAATAAGGTAAATTAGTTTTTGTGGTAAATTTTATGTTTGAATGGTGAAGCTGACATGTTTATATTTATGTATGTGTTTATTTTGGCATGGATTGAAACTTGAATTGTGATTTTGGCGGGATTGGTCAACACGTTTTACATATCCCTAGAAAGTTTTTGAGCCGACATTATGCGATTGGCTTTTAGGGTTGTGAATATATAAAATCGACTGATTAGGGTTTGTATGAGTGGATGGTAGTAGTTGAAGCTTGTTGATGCATGCAAACAATTGTGGTATGAAGAATTTCATGCAGTAAAGTTATATCTGAGCCTCTGATTAGTGAAGAACAATGAGAGTGTGCAGTTAGAGTTTAAAGGGAATCATATTAGAGTAATGAGATTATGTGGAACTGTAATCAAGCATTGGTAGATGTTGTTTTATCAACTCAACACCTATGGTGATCATTTTTGTGATCTTGTAAGGTAACAAGTCTTGTATAAAGGGTTGTAGCCCTGATCGTAATTGAGCAGTGAGCTCTAGGTAGTGTGTCTGAATGCGTGTACATTCCCTATCATTGTAAGACAATATTTATGCTGAGTATTATCTTGTGGGTTCAATCTCCACCGTGGTTTTTCTGCTCCACGATAAAAATCCATGTGTTATGGTGTTGTGATTATTTTCTCTATGTTCATGCATGTTATTTTTCATTCCATATGTTAAATTAGATTGTGGATTTGAGTATTAAAGTTTAAATTATTTGAATACTAATTCACACCCCCCAGTGTTCTCTCCAATGAACACTCACATGAACCCAATGATAAATAAATTAATTTTTTATGTACAGATTTTGTAATGCATAAATAAACTTTATTTGAAGTGGTGTCTCTATAGGCAATCTCTAGATTAAAGAGCTTGTCATTATCGTTGCTTCAACATACAAATTCATACATCTAAAATTCCTTACAACAAAATAAAATAAATAATCAAGTTAATATTTATACATGTAAGGATAAAATAGAAATATGAAAATAATTTTAGTTTAGTATTATTTTTATGTCAATGGGCCCTTGGTCTGTTGGTGAATTTTGTTAGGAATAAGGTGTCTCAACCTTGGATAATTCCTATTCTTATTATTTGTTTTGTAAAATGTATTTCTTGCAAATAATGTAATTAAGTGTGAGTGTACATGTCTAGTTGGCATGTTGATGTGTCACTCCACTTGATGTGTCGGCATCTTGAATTGTGTGTAAGGAGATCATGGCTGAAACGGTTATGACAGATTCCTATGACATGTAAGAGCTATGTCTGGAAGATTCAATGACAGGTGAAGACATGTGGTAACTAATAAAGTTGAGTACTGTACACTCTTCCCCAATCGTGGGGTTGAAAAAATAATTTGGGTTCCTATTTTCTCAGAGAATGGTAAAACCCTAATACGACTATCTTTTGAAGTTGCCCTAAAAAGGGAAGCGCATGATATAAGCATTTTTAAGGGTTGTGAAGATTGGTGAAGTTTGTGTATTGTTGGAACGTTTTTATGCTGCTCGCGATTTGTCTTCAAGAGTTGGAAATCTTCTAAAAGAGCTTGCATTGCAAGTGTATTGTAAACTGTAATAGTTTTGATTAATACGTTGTGCAAATTTTGGAGTGCTGGGGTTTTTATCAAAATGTTTCCCTGGGGTAAATCATTGTGTCATTCTCTATTTTCTGTATGCATGGTATATGGCTGCAATATCATTGTTAAAGTAGTTAACGAATCTGAAATTGTAAGGATTTAAAAGAATTTGCACAATATTTTCCTTTAGAGATTAGTGTAGGAAGTTGTTTCCGCACTTGAGTTTCCTTACAAATTTGTTTGGTTCTAAATGAGCCTACCAGGGATCAAGTCTTGTTGAGTGCAAAGGCTCCAACTAAGGGATGAGGTCAGAATCATGCTCGGGACAAATTTTGGTGGAATGGATACCCCCTCATTCCTTGGCTCTCTCTCTCCACACACACACACACACACACACATATATATACATATATATGTATATATATACTATATGTATATATATATATATATAGTATGTATATATATATATGTATGTATATATATATATGTATGTAATATATATATATATATATATATATATGTATATATATATATATGTATATATATATATATATATATA
>BSBK01013053.1:0-91038 GCA_027943335.1 Chamaecyparis obtusa
ACTCTCCTTCTCCCTCTCTCCCTTCCTCTCCCTCTCCCTCTCCCTCTCCCTCTCCCTCTCCCTCTCCCTCTCTCCCTTCCTCTCCCTCTCTCCCTTCTCTCACTCTCCCTCATCCTCCTCTCTTTCTCCCTCTCTCCCTCTCCCTCTCCCTCTCCCTCCCTCTCTCCACCTTCCTCTCCCATTTCCCTCTCCCTATCTCTGCCTTCCTCTCCATTTCCCTCTCCCTCTCCATCTCCCTCTCCCCTCTCTCCCTTCCTCTCCCGCTCCCCCTCCCTCCCTCTTGCCTCTCCCTCCCCCCACCCTCCCCCTACCCTCACTCTCACCTCTCCCTCCCCCCTCTCTCCTTCCTCTCCCTCTCCTCTCCCTCCTACTCCCTCTCTCCCTCCCTCTCCCTCTCCCTCCCTCTCTCCCTCTCTCCCTTCTTCTCTCACCCTCCCTCACCCTCCTCTCCTTCTCCCTCTCTCCCTTCCTCTCCCTCTTCCTCTCCTTCTCCCTCCCTCCCCCTTCCTCTCCTTCTCCCTCTCTCCCTTCCTCTCCCTCTTCCCTCTCCTTCTCCCTCATTCCCCCTCCCCCTCTCCCTCTTCCTCTCCCTCCCTCTCTCCTCCTTCCTCTCCCTCTCCCTCTCCTTCCCTCTCTCCCTTCCTCTCCCTCTCCCTCTCCCTCCCTTCCTCTCGTTTCCCCCTCCCTCTCGCCTTGCCCTCCCCCCACATTCTTTTCACCCTTGCTCTTGCTTCTCCCTCCCTCCCTCCCTCTCTCTCCCTCTCCCTCTCCCCTCTATCCTAATCCCTCTCCCTCTCCCTCTCCCTCTCCCTCTCCCTCTCTCCCTTCCTCTCCCCCCCTCCCTCCCTCTCTCTGCCTTCCTCTCCCTCTCCATCTCCCTCTCCCTCTGCCTCCCTTCCTCTCCCCCCTCACCATATCCCTCTCCATCTCTCCCTTCCTCTCCCACTCCCCCTCCCTCCCTCTTGCCCTCGCTCTCACCTCTCCCTCCCCCCCACCCTCCCTCTCCCCTCTCCCCCCCTCCCCTCGCCCTCGCTCTCACCTCTCCCTCTCCCTCCCTCCCTTCCTGTCCCTCTCCTCTCCCTCCTACCCCCTCTCTTCCTCTCTCTCCCTCCCGCTCCATCTCCTTCTCCCTCCCACTCCCCATCCCCCCTCCCTCCCCTCACCCCTCTCCCTCTCCCTCCCCCATCCTCCCTCTCCCTCTCCCTCTCCTTTTCCCTCTCCCCGACTCCCCCACCCTCCCTCCTTCTGCCTCCTTCCATCCCTCCCACCCTCACTTGTCTCCCTCTCCCTCTTGCTCTCTCCCCCTTCCTCTCCCTCTCCCTTTCCCTCTCCCTTTGTCTGCCTCCCTCCCTCCCCCATCCTCCCTCTCCCTCTCCCTTTCTCCCCCATCTTCTCCCCCTCTCCCCCTTCCTCTCCCTCTCCCTCCCTCTCCCCCACTCCCCCTCCCTCCCTCCTCCCTCCTTCCTTCTGTCCCACCCTCCCTTGTCTCCCTCTCCCTCTTGCTCTCTCCCCCTTCCTCTCCCTCTCCCTTTCCCTCTCCCTTCCTCTCCCTCTCCCTTTCCCTCTCTCCCCTCCTCTCCTTCTCCCTCCTTCCATCCCTCCCACCCTCCTTTGTCTCCCTCTCCCTCTTGCTCTCTCCCCCTTCCTCTCCCTCTCCCTTTCCCTCTCCCTTCGTCTGCCTCCCTCCCTCCCCCATCCTCCCTCTCCCTCTCCCTTTCTCCCCCTTCTTCTCCCCCTCTCCCCCTTCCTCTCCCTCTCCCTCCCTCTCCCTCTCCCTCCCTCTCCCTCTCCTTTTCCCTCTCCCCCACTCCCCCTCCCTCCCTCCTTCTCCCTCCTTCCATCCTTCCCACCCTCCCTTGTCTCCCTCTCCATCTTGCTATCTCCCCCTTCCTCTCCCTCTCCCTTTCCCTCTCTCCCCTCCTCTCCCCCTCCCTCTCCCTCCCCCGCCCCCCCTCCCTCTCCCTCCCCCCCCGCTCCCACCCTCTCTCTCTCTCTCTCTCTCTCTCTCTCTCTTCTCTCCCTCCTACTCCCTCTCTTCCTCTCTCTCCCTCCTCCCTCCCTCCCGCTCCCCCTCCCTTCCTTTCTCCCCTCTCTCCTCTCCCTCCCCAACCCTCCCTCCCGCTCCCCCCTCCCTCGCAACCTCCCTCTCCCTCTCTCCCACATGATCTAAATGTTAGTTAAAATACATACATTATGAAAACAAAAATTGAATACATTTTTCTAATATTTAGACATACCAAATTTGAAGTACACTAATATCAAACTAATTTAACATTTTGATGTAAATTCAAATTATAAGTATGCAAAAGTTAAAATACACATGTAAAGGAAATTTTGAGATGCATATAATTTAAAAAAATAATCCATACAAAAATAGCTCAAGATTTTTCTTAATATAAAGAGTGTTAGTCGATTGTCTTGTGATATTTTAATATTATATATTATTATTCATATTAGAATGTGAATTATATGTAGTGAATATTGTGATTCTAATAACATGTTCAATGTTAAGACACACAGTGTAAAAGACAAAAACTTTTAAGAATGACCACGACCAATAGTCATTCCACGACAAACATTAAACACTAGAAATATATATATGAAATCTGTCACAATAGTGAACAACTGGAACATAATAGAAGTGTAAATCCAAGATATTTCTCATCCCACTTTACTTCTTTTGAAATTTGTGCTTCTGAACTGTCGAATCTATCTGTAGCATCAACAATGCCACAGCCACTGCATTCAGAAATTTGTGCTTCTGAACTGTCGAATCTTTCCAACAATACATAAAACTCACAAATTCCTTTTCATTTGAAACTACCAAACAAAACTTATATTTGTTTAAATCATATTATCTTATCGGATTAGATTCATTTCATAAGTAAGAAGGCTTAGAAAATTAGGATTTTGTGGAGCACAATTACAGATCCAGGAATTTGAAGTATCCAGGCTACAAACAAATTAATTTTGAAAAATGAAAAAATGAGTGAAGAAATCTATTTTATAACAGGGTAGAGATATATGTTGAGAACATGTGTCTCAACCTTGCAGCCTTTTTTTCTAGAAAATTCTAGAATTTGTTTGAGGTAGTTTTCCACATGTTTATGCATTGGAAAATGGTTAGTGAGTTGTTAAAAATGAGTCTTGTCCATAGTAGAATATAGGTGGGCCATTTTTAGAGCCTTAATGACTCATTTTGTAATTTTTATGGGGGTCTAAACTAGAGGACAAAATTATGGACGGGAATATTATTTTAACTTGGTTGTTTTTCCATCTTGGAAATGTAAATGTCAAAAATGGGCACCATGTGGCATGGTGGTTAAGCCCATGGTTTTGTAAAACCACAAAAGGTTTCCAGGTTGTAAAATCACTATAAAAGGAGGGCTTGGGGAGGAGTTTGAGATCGTTGAGTTTTTGCAGGACTGGATGCTAGAAGGAGTTTCTCTGAGTTCGAGTTGTGGTGATGCGCTCCTGTAAGAACTTGCATTGCAAGTGTATTGTAATCATCTTGGTTTGATAATACATAGTGCAAGTTTTGGAGGGTGGGGTTTTTCTCCCGGAAGGGTTTCCCCACGATAATCACTGTGTTATGTGTTCATTGTTATTTTGTTTATGCTTTGTTATGCATTTCTTGAGATCTTTGCAATGTTTAAGTTGAAATTTGCATAACCGTCCTCTCAAGATTAGCGTAGGAAGGGTTTCCGCACACCTTTGCTTCCTTACAAGTGGTATCAGAGCCTGGCCAGTTTTGGTTCTATTTGTTGGGTACAGGGTTTTTTGAACTAATCAAGATTTGAGTGGGAGCTTGTGTAGAGTATTTCATTTTTGTGTTGCAGGATTGAAAAGATGGCAAGCATTTCAGGGAGGATTGATGTAGAGAAGTTTTTTGGCACAAACTTTGAGATGTGGAAGCTGAAGATGGAAGATCTATTGATTGATCGGGATCTATGGGATGTGATTGATGAGAATAAGCATAGGCCTATAGATCTGACTTTAGCCGCACAATATGATGTGACTGATAGAAAAGCTAAAGGTCTCATCAGACTGTGTCTTGCAGACTCTATCCTGATAAATGTCCATGAAGAATCTACTACAAAGAAGCTTTGGAAGAAGCTAAGTGAGATCTACCAAGCGAAATCACTTGTGAACAAGATCTTCTTAAGGAAGAAATTGTATTCTTTGAGAATGGAAGAAGGTGGATGAATTTATGAGCATCTGGAAAGCTTTAATATGTTGGTGACTCAGTTGATCTCTGTTGGGGTGCCAATGGATGAAGAAGAAAGATGCCAAATCTTGCTATGTTCATTGCCAAACTCATGGGACAGCCTTGTTATGGCCATAGGGAGCACTTCAGTTACCTTGAAGATGGAGGATGTTGTTGGTTCTCTACTTTCTGAAGAGATGAGAAGGAAGGTCTCTCTGAATGCCAAAGAGGCTTTGAGTGTTCGAGGAAGACCAAAAGAAAGAGGCAAGAATGAAAAGCAGCATGGCCATTCTAAGTCCAAGAATAAGGGGAGATCAAAATCTCCTGCGAAGTCCAAGGCAATCTGCTGGAACTGTGGCAAACCCAGACACTTCCGAAAGGACTGCAAAGAGGAGAAGAAAAAGAAGAAGAAGAAGCAAGATTCTGATTCTGAGTCCGAGAAGGAAGATGGAGATGCTTTCATCACAGCCTTGGCCACTCATGCAGGTGACAATGCATGGTTAATAGACTCAGGTTCATCTTTCCACATGACTCCTAATAGAAACTGGTTTAGTAAGTATGAAAATTTTGATGGTGGTAAGGTATATTTGGGTGATAACTCAGTACTTGATATTGTTGGTCGTGGAAGTATTCGTGTAAAATTTTCTGATGGTAGAATTAGAAGATTTGATGGTGTCTTGCATATCCCGGGACTAGCAAGGAATTTGTTATCTGTTAGCAAGCTAATAGATGTGGGTGTGCATGTACAGTTTTCTGAAGCAGGTGTGAAAATGGTAAGAGGTGCTATGGTGATAGCAAGAGGAAGCAGATTGGGTACACTGTATCAGCTTGATGCATGCATAGTTGAGTGCAATAGTACTTCTGATAAGATTGTGAAAAAGACTACTCAGTTGGAAAAGGAGAGGGTTTCTCTTTCAACAGATGGTCGTAGGTTTTGGGTACCCAAGGGTGCTCTATCTACCGAATCAAAGTTGCCTGCAGAGAAGACCATGTTATGGCACCAAAGACTTGGCCACATAGGTGAGAAGGGTCTACGGACCTTGAAAAATAAGAACCTTGTTGATGGGTTGAATGATTGCAATCTTGAGTTTGATTTTTGTGAGCATTGTATCTATGGTAAACAAAACCGCATTCAGTTTTACTCGAGTTCTCATAAGTCCTCATGTATTTTGGATCTGATCCATTCGGATGTATTTGGTCCAGTTGATGTTCCTTCTATTGGTAGATCAGTTTATTATGTTTCTTTCATTGATGATTTCAGTAGAAGAACATGGGTTTATTTTCTTAGGAGTAAAGCTGAAGTTTTCAGTCGTTTCAAAGAATTTAAAGCAATGGTTGAGTTGCAGACTGGAAAGAAAATAAAATGTTTGAGAACTGATAATGGTGGTGAATTTTGCTCTAATGATTTTGACACATTTTGTAAAGATTGTGGTATTAAAAGAGAGAAGACAACTCCGTATTCTCCACAACAGAATGGAGTTGCAAAAAGAATGAACAAGACCCTGATGGAGAAGGCTAGGAGTATGCTAAGTGGAGCTAGACTAGAACAAAGGTTCTGGGCTGAAGCTGTAGCCACTGCCTGCTACCTGATAAACAGGTCTCCTACATCAGCTCTTGTTGATAAGATGCCAATGGAAGCGTGGTCGGGCCACAAGCCTTCACTTAGACATCTGAGAGTGTTCGGTTGCGAAGCATATGCTCATGTGCCAAAGGAGAAGCGGACTAAATTGGACAACAAAGCTGTTAAATGTATTTTCATCAGATAGAGTTATGGTGTGAAAGGATACAAGCTTTGGAATCCTATTGAACAAAAGGTATTTTATTCAAGAAGTGCTATTTTTAGAGAAACTAAGCCTTCTTCTATTATAGTGCAGCCAGAACAAACAGAACAAAAGAAAGATGTGATTCAACTACCTGCTACACCGGAGAAAGTTGAATCAAGGCCCTTAGAAAGATAAGAAGTCGAGGAGAGCTCTATGAGTTCTGAATCATCAGAGGAAGAAGAGGTACCTGAAGCTAAAGTTGAACCTGAACCAGATCTTGTTCGAAGGTCTACTAGACAAAGAAAACCACCTGAAAGGTATGGGTATTCTCCTGATGATTGGAGATGCATATTTGCATTAAATGCTAACATTGATGAACTGAGATTTGTAGAAGAGGCTCTTGGTATGAATGATTCAGAGTCCTGGAAAATAGCCATGGATGAAGAAATGGCAGCTCTTAAGAGGAATGAAACATGGGACCTTGTACCATTGCCTGAAGGACGAAAGCCTGTTGGTTGTAAATGGGTGTTCAAGAAGAAGATAGGTTCAGATGGAAGTATTGAGAAGTATAAAGCATGTTTGGTTGCAAAAGGTTACTCCCAGGTTGAGGGAGTAGATTATGGTGAGATTTTTTCTCCAGTAGCCAAAATGACATCCATTAGATTTTTACTTTCTATTGCAGCAGCATATGATCTAGAGATCGAGCAAATGGATGTGAAAATTGCTTTCCTTCATGGAGATTTGGAGGAAGAAATTTACATGACACAGCCAGAGCACTATGTGGTGAAAGGTAAAAGTCATTTGGTCTGTAAGTTGAAGAAATCCTTGTATGGTTTAAAACAGAGTCCTCGGATGTGGTACCAGAAGTTTGATACATATGTGTTGAGTTTGGGGTTTGTGCGATCTAAATCTGATCACTGTATATATTTTAAATCTGATGGTGATCATTTCCTGGTTATTGCCTTGTATGTCGATGACATGTTGTTTATTGGCAAAGGAAAAGGTTTGATTGCAGAGTTAAAATCTCAGCTCTCGAT
This sequence comes from Chamaecyparis obtusa, assembly GCA_027943335.1. Classification (NCBI taxonomy): domain Eukaryota; kingdom Viridiplantae; phylum Streptophyta; class Pinopsida; order Cupressales; family Cupressaceae; genus Chamaecyparis; species Chamaecyparis obtusa. The sequence goes on from BSBK01013053.1 coordinate 7,008, forward strand.
AAAGTTTGAAATGAAAGATCTTGGTGCAGCTAGGCACATTCTAGGAATGGAGATTGTAAGAGATAGACAAAACAGAAAGCTTTGGCTAGGCCAGAGCAAGTATGTTGGTACTATTTTGAAAAGATTCAATATGCAGGATTCAAGACCATTGAGTGTTCCTATTACAATGGGAACAAAGCTTTCTAGTTCACAATGTCCTACATCCCCATTGGAGATGGAAGAGATGAGTCGAGTACCATATCAGAGTGCTGTTGGAAGTTTGATGTATGCTATGGTCTGTACAAGACCAGACATTGCCCAAGCAGTGGGAGTTCTTTCCCGTTATATGTCTAATCCAGGAAGAGCAAATTGGGATGCAGTAAAAAGAGTTTTCAGATACTTGAGGGGTACTTCAGAGTACTCGATATGTTTTCATGGAACAGGAAATGAGCATTCCTTAGATATTCAAGGCTATGTGGATTCAGACTGGGCTGGTGATGTTGATAGAAGAAGATCCACCAGTGCATATGTGTTTACATTATTTGGTGGTGCAATTAGTTGGATGAGCAAGCGATAGGCTGTGGTCGCTTTGTCCACTACTAAGGCAGAGTATATGGCAGCTACTCATGCTTGTAAGGAAGCCATCTGGCTAAAGAGATTGTGTTCAGATATAGAGTTCAAACAGGGTGTAGTGACAATTTACAGTGACAGTCAGAGTGCAATCTGCCTAGCGAAGAACCCTACTTTTCATGCCGGGACCAAGCACATTGATGTACAATATCATTTTGTGAGAGATATGGTTGAGGATGACAAGGTGAAGCTGGAAAAGGTAGAGACTTTGGTGAATGTTGCTGATGCATTAACTAAACCCGTGAGCACAGAGAAGTTCAGATGGTGTTCAGAGTCTATGGGCCTCTCGGCCCCTAGCAATTAAGTCCATGATAATTTGGATCCCTTGACTCTTGCAAGGTGTTCGACAAGTGGGAGAATGTTGAGAACATGTGTCTCAACCTTGCAGCCTTTTTTTCTAGAAAATTCTAGAATTTGTTTGAGGTAGTTTTCCACATGTTTATGCATTGGAAAATGGTTAGTGAGTTGTTAAAAATGAGTCTTGTCCATAGTAGAATATAGGTGGGCCATTGATAGAGCCTTAATGACTCATTTTGTAATTTTTATGGGGGTCTAAACTAGAGGAAAAAATTATGGACGAGAATATTATTTTAACCTGGTTGTTTTTCCATCTTGGAAATGTAAATGTCAAAAATGGGCACCATGTGGCATGGTGGTTAAGCCCATGGTTTTGTAAAACCACAAATGGTTTCCAGGTTGTAAAATCACTATAAAAGGAGGGCTTGGGGAGGAGTTTGAGATCATTGAGTTTTTGCAAGACTGGATGCTAGAAGGAGTCTCTCTGAGTTTGAGTTGTGGTGATGCGCTCCTGTAAGAACTTGCATTGCAAGTGTATTGTAATCATCTTGGTTTGATAATACATAGTGCAAGTTTTGGAGGGTGGGGTTTTTCTCCCGGAAGGGTTTCCCCACGATAATCACTGTGTTATGTGTTCATTGTTATTTTGTTTATGCTTTGTTATGCATTTCTTGAGATCTTTGCAATGTTTAAGTTGAAATTTGCATAACCGTCCTCTCAAGATTAGCGTAGGAAGCATTTCCACACACCTTTGCTTCCTTACAATATAGGTAACAGGGTGCGCTTCAAAGACTTCTCCAAATTTCTCCCCTCTAAACCTTAAAGGCCATATTTTTTCAGCCTAATACATGGATAGGCTTGGTGAATGGATACAGCCTGAAAATTCAATTCCATTTTCACTAAAACAATTCAAGATACAAAGGAGTAGTAGAGAAAGAGAAATTTTGATCGAGCAATAGAAGAGGAGGAATACTATTTAATAAGATTGTCTGCAAAGTGAAAGTTGTTCAGTGCTATCTTCAAGCTATGTTCAGTGCTTTGGGATCATTGAATACAACATGCAGGGCTTTTGAAAGCATAATGTGAAAGCATAGACCGTGTTTGTGATCTGTTTGACAAAATGCTTCAAAGAGTAGAATTTTAAAAGCTACCAAATAAATGTAGATTAATAAGGATCTAAATGAACCAGTAACCTTATTTAACAGATATCAAAGAACAAGTAACCTTATTTAACAGATATCAACAATAATTTTTGAAAGAAATAAATGAAACCCAAAAGAAAATTTTTGATCACATTTTAAAGTTCCCTAAACTCTGTCCAAATAAATCCTTGCCTGTGTGAAAATGGAAGCTTGTGTATCAGATATGAATAATAATGAAAACTCTATATATCGCAATTACCTTGCCATTTCTTTTTCTTCCTACATGGTGTTTATTTTTTGGCACTCTCTTTATTCTTGGATATTTTTAGCCAAAAATATGCATAAAACTACAATGGTTTCATTAATTGCAGTTAATGAGACCACATTTCCAGGTATTCTGTCAAATAGTTGGCGTGCTTAATCAATATTCATATATTTTTGGCATTTCCTTGAGATCACGTGCCATTTCCATAGCCACGTGCCATTTCTCATGTATAGAAAGTAGAAATGCCTTTCTCCCTCAGTGCAGCACAACCACTAATCCCTCTATTGGACTCTACTGCACAGCCCCGGGCCATTACCCACTATCCCTCTATTGGACTCTAATTTGGGGAGAGTCTCTTATTTTATTCTATATTTCAGTTGTTTGTGTTTGGTCAACCCTCTTCTGAATTCCCTAATTGGATTATCATATCAATGAAGTTTCCTTGTTACAGCATTGGCCTGACATTAGCTTCCCCTGATTCATTTCTTTAAATTAAGGCCATACTGTCCCCATTAAAATTTCTGATGGCTGTGATATTGTCCACAAAGTTTACATTGGGGTTTGGATCTGGTGTTTAATAATTTAAGACAACTAATTTTAACATATAAAACACATGATAAATATGTGATCATTCATCTTCAATGATAACACATTATGAATTCATAACTTTTGATAATTTTTCAATTACATAATCTCCCATGCGCCACCATATCTTCTCCCTCCAATTGTCATTATTTCTACCCATAGAAAATTCCATGCAAGATAGCACAGTTCAGCAATCAGTTGTATTTCTAATCTACATTTTCAAAGCCTAATCTGTATTTCTAATAGTTGTTTCTCAAGATGCCAAGTCAACAAATGACAATAGAGTCAAGAAATTTGCAAAACACAGCTGCCAAATAGTTATGGAGATGAAGAAAAAACAAACAATAACCTAATATTCAGCAATCTCTGCTATTCACAAAGAACCACCACTTTTTCTACACTCATTGAAACCTTGTATCTCTCCTGAAAATGGCTATTCAACTTGTTAGGCTATTCTAGCTGGAATATGGCCAACACCGGCCTTTGAAAAAAGCATTATTTTCAATTCAGTTTAATTAGAAGCCATCTTGGTTTAGTATGAATGAATTAAAATCTGTTGCTATATTCAGATTTGAAATCTTTTATGATAATAGAAAAAATATACTACTCTGGCATCATGCAAGAATGCAAAAAAAAAATAAAAATACCCACATCATGGCATCATGCAAGAATGCCAAAAAGAAAACAGAGGAACCTTTTTATGCAGTATCAAAATCAAAATCAAAATCAAAATCAAAATCAAAAGAGATAAATGCAAAAGAAAAACATGATGAAGAGAAAAAATCCACCTTTCTTGTTCGACAAAGCCTATCCTCTCAATGCTGCTTCTGTTGCCCTGTTCTGATGGACCTGCTAACTTCAGTCATTTTCAAATTGGTGTACTGATCATCACTAGCTGAAACTCTGCACTTCATCTCAACGATCATCCCAAGGGACTCCAACTTGAAAGATTTGCAGCTCAACTTTATATTTATATTTTCCATCAACTGCCTCCAAATTTCACCCTCCTTCCCCATCTTATCGACTAAGATTAGCCACATGATCTTGGAAAAGATGGGTCCACGATCTTGGAAAAGATTACCCACACGATCTTGGAAAAGATTACAAACCTCCAAGCAATGAAAGGAATCGCTGTGAAAGAAGAGAGAAACAGTTTAAGATTAAATCACCATCTAAAGAACAGACTCAGACCAGAAAGCCGTTTCAAAATAGAAAGATGTGAATCAAATTTAAAGTCTTAATTTGAATGCCGCTAGGTAACGGCTATGCTTTTTTCAACTTCTTCCTTTTTTAATTCTCTATTTTTTTTTATTTTTTATTTTTTAAATTCTATGTTTTATTTCTACTTAATTTTTAAAAAATTTATGTTTTTTCTACTTTGTTTAATTTAAATTTTCTATTTTATTCTACTTTGATTTTCTAAAATTCTCTGTTTTTTCTACTTTGTTTTCTAAAATTCTATATTTTTTTCTATTTTGTTTTTTTAAATTATCTTTATTGTTCTTGTTCATACACTCGAATAAACTTGAATATAGTGGATGAAACGACATCAAAGTTTTTTTGATGGTTTTTCTTTGCTCTTTTTTCTTTAAAAAAAATGAATTTAATTGAAGAAAAAGAAACAAAAATATTACCCACCTCTCAATTATAAATATGCACAGATATTTACATTTTTTTTGTGGCCCTCCATCCATTCCTTTGCAAGTTTAATTTCGAATTGTCAAAGTTTAATTTATCATTTGGAAGTTCTTAATCAAGTTGATGATAAGGAAATTCTTTATACATTGTTTATTCTCTTATCTTAATATTCTTCTAGGAATTATGAATGAGTGTGCATGTCAATATTATAGTAAGTTTTATTCTTTTAGAATATTTTAGTATCTAATGTTGTTAGATGTTCAAGATGGTCATCACATTAGAGATGGTCCGTATTTAAGAAAAGGAAAAGCATGACCACTCACCCATACTTTAGGGCCTTAATCTTAATTTAACCTTCAAACATTGGAATATCTAAAATTACTAAGAAGATTATGATATTGTGGTGGAAATATGTTATCTAGGATGATGTAGTGTTAGTCTAAGTTGCACATGAATCCGCAAAATTATTTGAAGAGTTCTTAGTGCTCCATCTCTTGACTGTTCAGAATGTTATGTGATAGAAAAGTGGATGAACCCATTTTCTTTTCTTTTTTATGTTCCTCTTGCTGGGTTGTGCTTTGGTGAGGTGGATGTCCTTGAGTATGTGGATCAAGTGGTAGGTCCCGTACTATAAAGGCATATGTTAAGTTTTACTCACCATAATCTCTATTATTAATCTTGACAGTGGAAATGGTGGAGGTGAGGATTGTTTCTATATCGCAATGGGATCAGGAGGAACTGGAAACATAAGTTTCAATGTCAATTCTAGGACAATGGGTATAGTGGGAGAATGAAGCTTCCAACGTACAATAGTGTGTGAAGGGTTTCGGATCAGCATGAATGGTGAATTTTGTGCCTTAGTGTGGGAAATTGATGTATTGATAGAACATGGAGGGAAAGACCTGCATGAACTGAATCCAAGGGCGACCGAGGAGGATGTTGTAAGGAGGTCCAGACAAAAAACATGGCATGTAGTTTCTTCTATTTCTGGACTTAGTTTGATGGGTAACAAGATGGCAACTTATGAGGTACGCTCTAGATTATCATATACTTTGATGGTGATGACCTCATGTGATGTCTACTTCAGTATACCCCACCTGTTTGATGAACTTTAACTTATAAATAGGTTGAGGGTCAAACTATTATCTATCATGACCCTCTTGACTACAAATTCATTGACCATGATGGCTATGCAGAGAGTGAGATTGTGGTCCGGTTCGATGGATGATATATTAGAGGATTTAAATGATGCAGATAAGTGTCCCACACGATTATCAAACTGAGTGGTATTAATGTCTATGGGGATAGGCACCTCTTGGAGGGCCTTGGTGAGGATTTCTTGATGGATGAGTGAGGTACGGAGAAGATCCAAGATGGAGATTTGGTTGGACATATTCCCAAGGTGTTCTAGGAGGTTGTATTATGCATTACATGAGGAAGAAGTATTAGCACCGACAACGAATATCCTACCCCTACATGTGGTGACCACACATTGACTATCTGCACCTTTTACATGGATAACATTAATCATGGGTTCGACCTGGGAGATGCATCCAACAAATATATCATAATTTATTTAGGTAGTCATGTAATCCTTTCCATCAACATGATCACCTTTCTTACCCTTGCCTTGGTTTTGGGCTGGTGGGTTTGTGTTAGCTATTGTTTTTCTAGAATTGTGTTGAGGAAACACATTTTTTATAAATCTATAGTTTTGCATTGGACAATGGCTAGGTAGGTGCATCGGCGATGGTCTCCTTCTTGTATATGAGATCCTAGTTGTAATTCTTGAGTTTCATGCACTTCACGGTAGTGTGTCCCTTGACATGATGATAGTCACAATACTTATTATCTTTTTACCATGTGGGCTTTGGCGTTGACTCATCAAATGGTTGGGTATGAGGATATACAATCAAGTTGGTATTGTCCATTCAATGAAATATTATGTCCAATGGTTCACTGAGAGGGGTGAATGTGCATTTATGATTGTTCTGGATGCACGGCTTGGATTTTCCTAGTGTGACTGATATAGAATTAGTTTGGTTTTCTATGGGTTGAAAATTTTGTATGGTTGGTTGATAGGCTATCCTAGGTGTTTGGTAGATGGGTATAGGTTGTTGGTATGTTGGTGTGGGTGGTTTAGGACCAACCACAACAACCTAGACATGCTTGGTATCAGTTGCTCCATCGGTGACAACATTCTTGTTTTTGTTCCATTAATGGGTATGGTCATTGTTGGTCCTATCATGATGGGTTTCTTTGTAGTGCTTGATAGTATCATCATCCAAGAAGCCTTTTTCAATGTTCATCCATTTTCCCTTGATGTCCTGGTAGGTCTGGATGCAGTTCATGTGCATATAGTGGGATAACTTTGGATGCAAGTTGTCGATAAATATCTTCATTAGATGCTTCTATGTGGGTTGATAGGATAGCCTCATGGTGAGGTTCTGCCATCATTGAAGATAATTTTCCAAGCTCTCACCTCCCTTATGTTTTGAGTTGCATAGATCCAAGAGAGATAGTTTATTTTGATTGTTATGCACATACTGTACTATGAACTTTTTGTATAATTCTACAAAGGTCGACACTGATCCATAAGGTAAAATTTTTGGATAATTCTACAAAGTTTGACACTGATCATTAAGGTATCTTGTAGAACCAATCAAGAGAGGTTCCCCCTAACTCTTGGGAAAGAGGTGCATGATAAAATTATCACTATAGGAAACCTCTTGACAAGCCATGTATAATTCCTTGACATGGATGACTTGATCTCCCTTCCCCCAGTACTTGTAAAACTTGGGGGTTTCAAAATGTTTAGGGAAGGGGAGTGCTATAATAGATTGGTCAAAGGGATAAGGACAAGCCTCTTCAAACTTAAAGGTTTTTCTCTCAGTCCAACATGGAGCTACTTAAGAGCATTCTTCATTTCTTCTAACTCGGGGTTGGAAGGTGCTAGAGTGGGTGCTCTCATTTGGAAAGGGTCGGATGGTGTAGGTGAATATGGGTGATTTTGAGGGGGATATTGTGGGGTGTGATTACCATATAAGTGGGTGTTGTAACACATAGATATGATCTGTGTTTGATATGGTGGTATGCAAATAGACTAATTGTTAGATCATGATTTAGGAGAAACTTAGATCTACCAGGTAGCTTTTATGTTGGGGTATGTGGCCTAGTGGCAAGTGTTTTTTGCTATGATCAGAAATTTTAATTTTGACTGATTAGTTATCCATACCACCTCTGTTGATCATCATTTTCATATTCTAGGTCATACTCATTCACCAATAGTTGAGTTAGGAGCAGCACTAGGAGGAGGTCCAATGCTTATCACCCTCTGATCCCTATAAGGAATTAACGAACCAATTGAATAATGCCAATGTTGAAGTATATTATCACTAATTCCAAGCTTCATGTTGTCTTTGAATGACAATAAACACTATATCTTGGATGAATTTTCTAGATACTAATCTCATCATTGTATGATAGTACAAGTAACTATTTGGATTTCATTATTTTAATGGTCATTGTTCTGTGACATTTTGTGAAATGCCTCTATCTAACATTATCACGACAATGCCATTTTGTGAAATGCCTCTATCTAATACTATAAAAAATGACACTAACCCTCATTTTAAGATAGTTATATACTATGCTACTATGCTACTTCATGCTTGTATACCTTTTCATTTTAATAAAAAGTGCCTTTGTCTTATTATAGTCCTTCACTACATTTGGGTTGTTCATTCTTCCTTTTCCAGTGGATATTCTTTGCTATACTCTACTATCGATAAGACTATCTTATCATTGTATTTCTCATTGAGATTTTATGGTCTCCATAGCATTCACTATCTTTTCATTTGATCTATACATTGTCCCTGGGCTTCATGATGTTGTCCACTCTTCAATACATTGTCATTACCGTATGAGATGTTTGTAGGTACAATTTAATGATGCTGTAGGTGACTAGTTGATTGCATAAATCCCATGGATTCATTTTCACGCATGCTAAAGGGAGGTATCTATTTTGTTTCAACCTTATTCCATCCCATTAAGCCACTTAAGGGTCTCTTAAATAGTAACAATGTTCAGAACAATTATATTAACTAGTAAATACTGAATTTTGATAGATTTAGCCCGCTAGGGCATCAATTGTATTTTACAAGAAAGAAATATAGTTTTTAACTTCTTTTAAGAATAGTGTAACTATACATTATTTATAGTTGTAGGAAATATTTTTCTGATCACAAGACAATAGAGGAACAAATGTCTTCTTGAAGAGTTGACATATGTAGGCATGTTTGAATAAATTTCTACTTATGTTACTCTTAATCATTTCACAAAATGGAACATTGTTGTTCTATAGAAGGTTTTGGATTAGGATACTTGAATGTTGTAAAGCTGAATGGTTGTTATGCCAATTTTAGAAGGTTGAAATATTAAATTTTGTTCATGTTACACCTATTACAAATCATCCTTGGTTTGTAGTTGATATTTAAGTTTACTGAGTTTGCATCCATGTTTCTAATTTTCACCATTGAGATCATCCATGTTTCTTTCCCTGGGAGCAAGAAATCATGGCTTTTCATGTTCATACTCGTTGTTCACCTTTGCCTAAATAGTCTACTTTCTGAAGTAAGGCAAGCTTGATGTCCTAGGGTCTTGTGTTTCCATGACTTTTGTTCATCTCTGAACAATGGTCCTACATTCCAAAATATCCAAAATAGCTAAAGACACCATGCTCAATCTCTAGTCCAAAAGATTCCAATGTGTTAACTTTGGAAAACAGTAGATTCAGATTTTCTTGGAAGGCCATGTGTATGTTTAGATGACACCCATCTGTTCTGTGAACTTCAAACTTAGGAATGGTTTTATCTACAAAATATTGATTAGAGGCAGAGCCAAAGTATGGTCCATATGCTCTAAGATGTGCAGGTCATTCAACTTGGGGTTGGAGTTCCGTATGTAAAAGCCAAATTTGGCTTAGAAGTTGTTTAATGCACTTGATTGTGTCACTCATAATGGAAGTCTTTTCCATCTTGGTAATGGTGGGAACAACAGAATGAAGCATACAAAGCCTCTTAGTAAGCCTCATCCTTCTTCTCCTTTTTGCATGAAAATTCTTAGTTGGTTGTCCTTTGCCCTTGGTTCCACCACTTAATATGGGTTTGACATGACTAGGACTTCCTCCACCAGTAGTTAAGTGCTTCTTCAAAGAATTATTAATGCCAAAATATTTTCTAACCACATTTTTTTCTATTAATGGCTTGGCTTTCTTTATGATTCTTTGGCTATTTGTTACATTACTAGCCTCCAGGCTAGTTTTGCAGTCCCAGGGGCACTGCAAATCATAGTAAGCTTTTGTTTTGTTCAAATCAACTGAGTCATTATGCATCTCTCTTGTTGTATCCAAATTTGTAGTCTTGTTAGAATACAATGGTTACTACTATTAATCTTTGTACACAATGATCTTCCATTCTATTCAATATCTTGATACAGATGGAAGACTCCTGTGATAGCAGGAATCTTCAATAGTTGTGCTTCTCAAAAAATTATCTTGCATGCATAAACTGCAAACATAAAAAATAGCATGGGAGACAATATTGGCATTAGAGAAAATCAATTCAAGCTCCTTCTACAAGCTCAAGGCTTCAAATTCATCCCACTTAAACTTTTTAAAATATTTTTGAATTCCCTGATTACCAAAAAAAATTTACTACATATTTCCCATCCTTACACAGCATACAAATACAACCACTGATGAAATATAGAACATAACATCAAATTTATATTGATAAAAAATCTTGCATAACCAAAGTCATCTGAATTAAAATATGATTCAATTAGAATGGTTCTCACTTTCAATAAAAAGTACTCCTAGTACTTGCTTCTCTGTAGCCAACTGTAGAAATTATACTATTGCAGTCTTCTGTCCTATCTGTGGCCAGTCTTAAAATGGAATGTTGAGATTTCCAGTTTTTTATCCACCCCAACTTTTTAACTACATTTGGGAAAGTTTTTGGGTTTTCTAAACAACCATGCATACAATCCATCCATGTTATGGTTTGAATGTTTTACAAAATAATGAACAAAACACAATACACATAAGAAAATAGTAGTGTGGCTACCTATTTTCAACTGCCCATAAAACGTGAGAACTCTGTAGATGGGACGGTGATAGGATGGATAAATCATTGTGAAACCCAATCAAATCGTATTGAGATTTGATATCAATGCATCTCTTTAATGTGTGCTAATTGCAGTTATTAAAGGCTTTCATAATAATGTTCACAACTTTAAATTTTACATAACCGAATAGAGAAGTGATGCTATCAGAGCCATGTGAACTTATATTTAGATAAACTATACGTCTTAGAGGATCTTGATACTCCTATCATGAATATTTTAGAAATTGTGCACCCACAGATGTTAAGTTCCTAGACCACATAAATAGTTTCCAAGGTTATCATATATCAAAACCAATTGTCCCATCACCAACTACCTGACATGTGAATCCTCCCTCCTAGATTTGATTTTAGAAAATCACAAAGTAGCTGGAAGTTACTATTAGGACACTAATGTAAAGGGAGAGAAATAAAAATATAGAGTTGTTCAACTGATAACTATAAAATTTCAGGACAAACTTACTCATCTTGAAGTACTAGCATTCTGGTCCTGAATTCTAGGAACATTTTTTTGAATACTGTTGGGATAAAAAAGATCAAAGTTTTCAACACATTGAACAAGACTGCGCTTGAAGGAAATGTAGGGCTATGTAGATCTGGCGTGAATGTTTCTTTCCCAATGGTTATGCCTAAGACAATAGTTCTCAATCCAAATTCAAGTAGGAATAAAACAAGAGGGTCTGGATTAATTAAATCTAGACACAACATAATTATTCAAAGTGTTTCTACAATAATAAAAAATATCCACAGCAACAGTGATTACATTTGGTGTTGTCGTTGTGACTGCTCTGAATATAAGAGTTGAGTCTAGTTCAAGATCTTTGAATCATATGCTTGATAGATTTTCTTAGTCTCCCTCTAATGATATGGGTTTAGGAAAGCTTGTTAAGTTTACACTGCATTTGGATCATACATCTTAAGATTGGGTGACTAGTGCTCATGCATTGCTTAACAAACACCGTGAACTTAGAAGAGGAGGTTTTGACACTATTTACAAAGTAGTTATAGGGGCCAGGAGGATAATTTCTATAAATAAATTGATGGTTTCAAGTTTAGTTAAGTCACAGGAAGACTTTGAGAAGGAGGTACAACTACTAGGAAAAATTAAATATCCAAATCTTGTGAGCTTGCAAGGCTACTACTGGACACTGCAGCTACAACTCATATATGATTATATCCAAAGTGGAAGCTTGTATAGTCAACTTCATGAGGTTTCTCAATCAGATGCACCTTTAAGGAGGAAAAAATGTTGTAAATGGTCATATTTAGTCCATTTTGTTATGTTTAAAGGTCAATCATCAAGTCCTAGGGTCCAAAATGTCAAGGTGATAAAAGTTGTCCTAGTTGAACAAAAGTTGCAAAAAAAATTGTCATTAAATACTTTTTAAAAAAAAGTTGCAAAACTGTCTATGGTTAGTTTCAAGGGTAGTTAGAGTTGGAAGAAGTTATAAAATGGATGGTAATTGGTGTAAACAGGGGGTGAGAGGTTGAAGATTTGAAAAGAGGGTAGATTAGAGGAATTTTAAAGGGAAATAATATCCAAACCCTCTGACTATCCATATTTTCTAAAGTCTGTGACTGGTCACAGAGCCTAAAAGGATCTTAAACGTTGTAACATCTCTTTATAATTTCTTTGGATATTTAGTATAATGTTTTATCTTTCAAATGAATCCAATTTCATCTATTTTCATGAAGATTTGTTTGAGATATTAATGCTTTTGTAAAAACTGCCTGGAACCCTCTTAGGGTAATCAACAAGCAATCAAAAAATCTCTTTCTCTCAATCCAGCTAATGGAATAACCCTAGAATTGGTAAAATAGCTCTTTCTTGTGTGTACTTGCATTTTCAAAGTGGAAAGTTTAGAAGACAAGGTTTGATGGTGTTACATGAAGATCCTAAGATCACTACCACAGTGCTTTGACTGGTAACAACATGACAATAAGTATTTTGGATACTTGTTTATTGAAACATAAAACTATTTATGTTGAGAAATGGGTTGGAACCATTTGTGATAGATAGGAGGAGTTTTTATAAAATGTGGAGGTTGCTAAAGAATAGAGTTTTGAGTATTTTTTGGGTCACTGTCCTGTCACAGAGAATATAGGGCAGTCACTATTTTGAATCATGTGTTTTGAATGCCAACCAAAATCGTGAGTTTCTTAACATGGTTATTGGTTGAAGGTTGAGCATTCCATGTTTTGCAATTTTTTAAAAATAATTTCCAATACTGGGTGTCAAATGGATTGGTGAAATAGCAACTATTTGCATACATTGTTGCACTATTTGGGAAAGACTTCTATATGATAGTTAGTAGATAAAAATGTCTGTCCTGGCAGATTGGACACTGATGTTTGAGTATCCTTTTGATGATGCAATGCATATAAATCACTCAAGGCATCTAGAAGGTGCTAGTTCATTGAAAATCTTAAGGTGATAATAGTGACAAGATTTAAAAGAGAACCATGTAAGAATCATCACAATTAGCATATAGAGATAAAAATCATGCATAACTAGAGGCCACTATGAACAGGGAAAACATGAATTCATACATCTTATACATGGTCAAGCATTTCATAAATATGCCTTAATAAAAAAATCTTTATGTTCAACCCTGAAAGCATGGCTCGAGGAATCATTTAAAAATTCATGCTAAGGACTCTATATTCTATAATGTTCATACACCATAACCATGTTAAACTTAAATACATGCCCAATTTTAAGATTTAGATGTCAAGGATTTATGTGTAACTACTTAACAGTCATAAGATGAAATAATACACTTGAAGCCATCTAACATATATCTAGATGTAGAGTTGTATGAGCAAAACTCCTTTCTACAAAAAAGGCTGCAAGGAGTCCTTTTCAGGAGAGCTTGGTGCCTTTGACTTGCATTCTTCAAATTTTGAAATTTAACTAATTAACAACAAAACCTTACTCAGGATCTATGTCAAGTTCAATATTTCAAAATGGTAAGATAAACATCTCAACATGACATTGAATATGATGACCATTGTTATGTGATGCTAAAAAACAACTCTCTCCATTTTACACTTACCATAATCATATTTTTCTAAGACCAATGCCTAGGTTTTCTAAAGGTGAGGTCCATTGCAATTTATAAAGAACTGTCAAAGTGCAAGTATTAAAAATCTTATAGCATCATCTCTGTATATTAGGCACTATATTTTGTGCTTCTTGATTAGATGTAACTATTGGTGCTAATGGAAAGTTGGCATGAAAGATTTATAATGCAATAAGAAAACTTTCTTGAAACGAGCTTTTTCCAAAACAAGGGCTTTCTAACTACAAGTTAGAAAAAATATAGTATACTTGAGTCTTCCTGGGATGGACATTAATCAGTGATTTAGTTCTCTATTTTTTAAGACTTTGAAATTCACTATTATCAATGTTTCTCATTTCCTTCTCAAAATAGTGAATCTTATATTATAACAACAGAAAACCCCACTCTTCTCTTTATAGCTTTATCATGTATAGATTTAAGGTTTTTGATTGCATTTACATTTATTTGATCACTGGTAACAAGATCATTTAAATCTATCCTTAGGAATTTGAGCACCATTTTTTCACTCTTATCACTGCTCATTGACATTGAAGTGAATGTTCTACTACTAATTGACATTGAAGTAACTGCTCTTAGCCTCTTATTGATCTGTTCTTTCATAAATGACCTAGACTTGAAATCCTATTTCCTTGTAAAGCACTAATCTTCCATTATTTTAGGTATACTCTTTGTCTTGTAAATACTATTTTGACATATTGAACCCACAACATTCATCTATTGTATGTCACTATCATAGTTTAGTATGACATTATTTATAACTATTAACAATGATTGGTTGCTAATTGACGTCATTTTTTCAAGAGGTATTGCTTCTCTCTATTGCATTAATCATTTGTCATGTGTATCACTACATGTCAATAATGTTTCCAACTCTACTCATGATTACTCATGTCACTTTCAACATTCTCAAGACCTTTCTTTTACTATCTCTTAAAGTTTGTCACTGTATCTCCCCACTATTAATGAATCTTGATGCTCTTCTTTACCTTTGGCATGTGGTAGCGCTTTACATTCTTTTTTGTGGCCTTAGCATTGGGCTTATCATGACTTCTTTTCAATTTCTCAACAAGACATTTGATAAGGGTCTTTTAGCCTTGGACTCCTAATGGTCTATCTTTTTTCCTTTGATTCAAATAAAACACTACTCTGTATTTCAAGCTTTTAATCTATAGTATATGTCATCAAGGACTGACTATATTTTCATATGATATGATCTTTTCTTGACCTTCAACTTCACTTTGTTTGACAATAACCATGATTTTTATATTAAAATTTTGTGCCTATCCATTTGTCACACTGTGACATTATAAATGTACTTGCTCTTTCATCTTGAAAAGAACTAAGTTTGTTGAGAACATGATATCAATAAATAAATGACTAGTAGAAATACAACAAAACATACCAAATCTTAGCGAGGCCTTGAAAATAAATTGCAAGTTCAAAAGGGTTTCTAAACTTGGAATGAAGAAGATGAGAAACATTTCAGAGAAAAGTAGCAGATATTTCAAGGAGAAGACATTTTTTGTGCATGAAGATAAACAAAGGACCCCATATTTCGATTCATAGAAACATTCAAGAGATACATTCAAGAAGATTCCTTGTATAGAACAACACATTTCAATAGAGGAAAAGCATATTTATTGTAAAAAGAAGCATGGTCATAAAGAGAACAATAATTTAAATGTAATGAAACCAGATTTATTTCAAAAGAACAACTGTGATAATCAAAGGAGCAGCGTCTAAGTTACCAGGTTTGTACTAACTGGCCCCAAACATGCTGCTCCAGACTACAAGGTGATATTTTTTGGGAATATATGATATTTTCACTACTATGCAACCATGAGAATTCACAGGTGGAGTTTGTCCCTTAGAAAACATCTTCCTATATAAGTCAAAATTATCTACATATAAGGGTACACAATGACTATTAGAAAGACATTGGATCTCTGCAAAATGTCAAGATCTATAACAGACTAGACATATTAGTAACATGATGTACATATTAGATGTCTTTAACTACAATTGAACTAATGACTTCTAATATAATGATTATGTAAATAGAGGTGCTAGCAGAAGTCTAGAAGGGAGAAAGATGCTGGAGTTTGTTCAGAGCTCAAAAGGATATCTTTTCATGAAAGTGTATTTTTCCTTATCTCCTTAGAATATTTGGAGTGTAGAAGATAATCTTGAGCTAACTTGTCCTATTTTGATGTGTTGTATAGTTTTATAAGCTATACTAGATGAGCATTTTTCAAGAAATGTAAATCTAATAAAGAATCTGGGGTCCGGCTTACATTGCCAAAGCATTAAGAATTGCTAATAAATTTTGATAGATAACATTCTAATTAAGGTAAAAGAAACCAAACTGAGTGCAGAGGGGTGTCTTGAATGTTTTAAAAAAATTCCCTCATTTTTCAGTTCTATTTAGATCAGTCCAAGTCAAACTGCTATTTTCAAATTTTCATGATTATGAATATGCTAGACAGAGTCAAAGAAAATAAAGTAAAACAAAACTCTTGTTTTTTAATTTTATTGTTTCTCACTAATGTCTTTTGTTTTTGGTTTTGGCGGTGTGTCAAAATCAACATTGACTAGATTATACATATAACAAATTGGAATTGTCAGAGGATTTATGTACAATCAAAATTAAAAATGTGTACTACAAGAAGTACAAAACAAGATCCTGTATGCACCCAAAAATGGTCGCCTAGACTTTGGGCCCCATTTATTCAATTTATTGATCCTGAATCAGTTTTATCAATAATCAATATTTTCAACATTATCAATTTCTTGATCAAATCTTAATTTTGATCATATATTAGATTTTTATCCTATGGGCTAACCATTTATCCTAAGACTTTATTTAATTAAAAGGAATATTTTCTCCCCTTTTGATTAAATAAAAAGCCCCACTTTTTCTCTTATCCTAAGTTGCACAAATAAAACATTATTCCTATTTCACAAAAAGGAAAAAAACACTTTTTGTCTCACATGAGGCACAAAAGTCAACACTTCACTCTCATTGGAGGATACTTGTGCACATGGATTGCTCCTCTTTCAACCTCCACCACCGATTAAGACTTTTTGCCTCTTAATCTCAATGGTCCATTCCTTTGCATTTCTTATAAAAGGAAAGCTCTCTCCTTCATTTGCATACCATGTTTTTATGCTAATGTTATGCTGCAGGTTTTAGGTGCATTTAGAGCTTTTGAAGATATTGAAGACTTGCTTCATTTCATTACATCATTTAGTTGCATATTTCCTTTGCTTAGTTTGCATGATCATGGCATATTAGCTTAGTTTCCTTTTATGCAATAGAGTAACTCACATAGCTTAAATAGGAAGGCTTGGTAATACTTGTTCTTTCCTTTCATAGCATAGTTTGTACTTTCCTTTCATAGCTTAGATTGCATTCTCATTTAGATTTGCATTACATTACATATTTGATTCTTGGAGATATTGGCATTGTTTCCCTTGTCTTCATTGTGAATCTCTCATTGTGTGGTTGACTAGCAAGGTCTTGAGTTCATAGCTCTAGCTGAGAGCAATTTTTAATCTTGCAACTCCATACATAGAGAGCTATGAGCTGCTTTGTGAGGTCTCATTCTTGAGCAACCTTGCATGTAATGGTTCATAGAAGTGCACCATTTTAGTGTGTACATTTCTGGTGCCCACCGTGGGGTAGAGTAGATAGGCTTTGTCCTTTGTTTCATTGCATTTTCATCATTTTTCGGATTATTTTTTAAAATTTTTGCAATTCTGGTTTTTTGTCTCAGAATATCACGCGATACTTCTTGGTATATCATGCGATATACCTTTATATAGCGGTGCGACACTTCGTGTAAGAGAAGAATCGCCCGCCAATACTGAGGTATATCACCTGGCTTCGTGCAAAGTATCGCCCGCCCATAGTGCAGAGTATCACCCAAACTGAGGTATATCGCGTGACTATAGGAAACTGTGTCGTGTGATACTGGTGAAGTCTGAAGTATATCACTTGATCTGATAGAGACCTGAATTTCCAGTTTTATCATCCAAATTTGATCATTTTAGTTTGTTGGTTTATTTTACTATATTTAGATAGGTCTAACATGCATCTTTTAGCTTGGATCTATTCGTTTATTGCATATTTACATTTGGATTTTGATTTTGCTAACCATGTTGGTCTAACAAGTTGTGTTTGTAGGTGCTCTCATTGCTTGAAATTTTCTAAAAATGCATGTTAAAGAGGGCTACTAATAGTTTTTGCAGGGCTACCCAAGCATAAAAACAAAAAAAAATCTTTCTTGTTTATTTTCTTTCCTTTCAAGTTTGGCATTCACTAATTGTATTAGGAATCTTTAAAACCTTGTGAAAGAGATTTTGAGGTGGTAGGAGAAGTATGCTCTTCACCTTTAGGTGAATCAGAAAATCTTGACCCATCTTAAGGTTTTGGAAGCAAGGGAGTAATTGAATCTCTTTGCTTGGTGTGTTTGGGAGAAGTTTTTGAGATAGGGGAGTATGCTCTTCACCCTTGAGGTGAACCAAAAACCTTGAACCTCATAAATTATCCATTTTTGTTTAGTTTAGGAATCCTTTAGTGGGCCTGCTCTTGAGCAATCAAGAGGAATGACTCAAGTGGGGACAACCTTGTCATCATTTTCCTTGGTGGCAAGTGATTCCAACTCACTATAATCTCAAGGCTATCAAGGAGACCAAAAACCTTGGTAGACATAACACTTATCTTCGTTTGATGTGAGTAGCTCATGGGATTGCGACCATGGGGAAAACATTGAACAAGAATGCTTAAGGTACTCTTGAGGCCGCGAGGTCCTAGTCCTTTATGAGGAGCAAGAGGGGTGTTGTGAATGGAAATTCTTATTAAGAACCATTAGATAGAAGCCACCTTGTTTAGCCGCTTGTCTTCTTAGTGCAAGGATTGATCCAAGTGGTTTACCCGGATCACCTTAAGATACTCACCATATGTGTCCCTTTGGTTGTGTCATTTGACACTTCCACGACAAAGCCAACATCTCTTGTGGGTAACCACTTGGCATGAGGTGAGGGGGTATCAAGTTGTGGGCTAAGTTGGTAAGTATTGAGCCTTGAATTTTTAGGATAGACTTGTTTGAATTGTCTTCGGTTGTGTGATGCCAGTGTAAACATTCTCACATACAAATGAATCGGTAGCATTCATAAGGTGCTTTTTCAATTCTGATATCACAAGTGTTTGCCTTGGCAAGGTTTCTTTTGCCCTTGTTTCAAGTGTTTTGAGACATGTTTGATCCCTCACTGTTTGCAAACCTGCCAAAATTCTGCTGATATTGTGACTGAAATCGAAAACATCAACCCTCAAACTAAAAATTTTGACCAAGCAGACCCAAAAATGCAAATTTTACACAATTCTGGTCAAGAGTTGAACAATTCTGCAACAGTATCACACTCTGTAAAGTAAAATATCGTATGATACTTCGCGCTTACTAAAAATATCGCCTGCTTTGAGAAGAAATATCGCGCGATAGTTCGCCAATGATGGACTATCGCCCGACCTTCCTGGAGTATATCGCCCGACTATTATAAGGTATATCACCTAGCATAAGGTGAAGTATCATGCGGTTGTAGGTATATCACCCCAGTAGCTTGGAGTATATTGCCTAGGTAATTTCTACTGTGCTTTCAATTTGGTCAGTTTCAGTTGTTGTTAATCAGGTTAGGTCTTAGAGTAGGCTTCTTGCTCTGATGTTTGCGACCTGTCTTGGCTCTAAATTTTTGGTTTTAAGTCCTCCGAGATAGCATCATTTGATTTATGAAATCACTTTGGAATAATTGTCAAATTAGAAGGTCATTCTTGGTGCCAAGGTTCATCTCTAAGATTGTTAGCTACATTCTTGGAAAATTTTAAGTGCTCTTATTGTCCAAATCATTTTCAATTTCAATTATATTTTGGCCTAGTCCAACCTCCTGGTTCAAAAGTGCAAGGGTAGTCACCCTTTGATTTGAAGCACCTCTTTGACAGTGTTGGTAAAGCCCTTTTTTTTTATCTTCTCATTTCTCTTTGGACAATAGAGGACTTTGATTATCCTAGTTTGGCACTGACACTTTGAGAGGTCACCTTATCATTGAGAGTATCTTTCTTTCATGTCAGTTACGACAAGGTACCAAGTCAATCAAGGGAAGTGACCCCCTGTTGCCTTTAGCCAGTTACCACCCGTCAAGACTCGTCGACAGCATAAGGGAAAATGACCCCTTTTTGATCAATCACCTAAGAGTGAATCTAAGGTTTGTTTTAATCCGGAAGCCAATCCTAGTGAAGTGAGCACCTCTTTTGTACCACTTTCATCAAGTATGGACATGAGTTACACTTTCACCCGACAACAAAGAGAAGCCATGAATCAAACTCTTGAGGATATCTTCCAATGACATAGAAGACAGTACGGTGGTTCTTCTCATGCTAGTCCACCTGGGTCACCTCCCAACAATGCAAGGTATTTTGATGCTCACCAACGAGCTGAGAGACATCATAAGCAAGCTCACTTAGATTCAGGGTCACAACACGAGGACCAGAACAATGAATCTAGTGATCACCACATAAATGTAGCCAATGCAATAAGACATTCAAGACCATCCTCCCCACTTAAAGACACCTCTCGATATGAAAATACAAGATTGAGAAGCATTGAGAGGGAGAAGGAAGCCTATTTGGATGAACAAGCTGCTAAAAAGGAAAAATTTAGACAACTAGAAGAAGAGGAATGTGCGTTGTTGGATATAAAGAAAAGAGTCACCCAAGAAGAAGAAGATAGACTCTATGCACAACAACTCCAAAGCCAATTCAATGGGAGGGGAACCAATAGTGGGACCAACTCACCCCCATCTACACCCTCCCCAAGTCCTAGAAGGAGGTCAAGAATGCCCTCGAGATCCCCAAGTCCTAGAGGTAGAAGGATTTTGAGATATGACCATCATAAGAGATAGTCATCTCATAGACATTCAAAGCAACCCTCCCAACGAGCACATCATGGCTCACAACATGGAGGAAGTTATGCTAAATTTGATCATATGGATTTCATGACTATGCAACAGGAACCATCCTTTCAAGCATATGTGGAGCAATATGTGGAACAAAACAAAGATCAATTCTTGGAAAGTCTTATTAACAAAGGTGCTAAAGTTCCATATAATTTTGATGTTCACCAAAAGATCAAGAAATAGAGCCCCTCAACTGATGAGGTGATCTTACAAATGCAAAAGGATATAGATAGGATGAAGGCTCCCAAGAGCACGTTTCATTTGGACTCCATATGTCCTAACCCCATTGACAAAAGTGTGGTGATGGTAGAATTTCCTAAGAAAGTTGAGTTCCCAACATATGACAAATATGATGGCACTGGTGACCCTCATGACCATGTTTGACAGTTCTACATAATGAGCTTTTCCTTTCACCATGAAGACTCCTACTTGATGAGATTATTCCCAAGGAGTTTAAAAGGTCAAGCCATGGAGTGGTTCACCAACCTTTCCCCTCCAGTAAAGACATTTAAAGAACTTGTCCAAAGGTTTGTTCAACATTTTGCTTACAACTTATCGAGGTTGGCCACAATGCTTGATTTGTGCAAACTCAAGCAAAATCAAGGGGAATCTTTTGTCACATTTTTACAATGATGGAGGTGATTGTGTTCAAAATACCCAAGGACAATTCCTGAGGAGGAGAGAATTGATATCATTGTGAGAAATCTAATACCAAAACTAAGATATGAAGTCAAGAAAATCCTGTTTAATTCCTTTGATACTATGGTAGAGGTGGCATGTCGCATTGAGGATGTCCTAAAAGAACAAGGAATTTTGGCTAAACCAACAAATAACAACAATAGCCAAAATAACAATACTAATGGTAACAAGGACAAAAAGAACTCCTATTGGAACAAAAACAAGCAAGTGGTCAACGATGGAGTTGTTGACTCATCTCAACCCAAAAATGAAGGAGTTCTTAACCTCTCTCATGCAGTTCAAGCTATGAAGCTAGAAACATCTTCAACACAACAAGACAAACCTAAGTATCAAAGGAGATCTAAAACAGAGAAGAGACAATTTACCAAATTGGGAGAATCTTATGCAGATGTTTTTAAGACATTAGTTGCTCATAATTTGGTACACCCACAGGATCCTACAAAACATCGTATATCAGATCCTTTACCTCATTGGTGGGATGTGAAGGCTTTTTGCATTTTCCACAATGGGATTGGACATGACATAGAAAATTATTTTAAACTCAAACATCTTGTCCAAGACCTCATTGAAAGTGGGCAATTACAAGTTGATGGTTTAACCACTAATGTGGATCATAAGGCTTTTAAGGAACCCTTGCCCAAATATGAAAAAGGGGAAAATTCTAACAACAAGCATGGTAAGGCTGCTATCAAGTATACATACACAAATGCTGAAAATGTGATTAACATGCTTGAAGTGGTTGACGATAACATCAACATGATGAGAGGGAAAGATCCTTATGGATATGATGTGGACTCAACTCCTATGACTGATGAAAGACCCACTGTGGTGATACGAGGTCCTCACTCATGAAGAATGCCCCAGTCCCTCAATGCTGTCACTAGGGGTCAGGCCCAAGCTCCCATTATTATCAGAGGTCCTAGCACTAGCAAGTCTAAGCAGCCCATGTCCAAGGGCGTTCCTCCTAAATCTGTCGTTGGTCCTGATTCCAATTATAATCTTATTGACCAATTACAATGAACACCCACGCAGATATCTATTTTTGAACTTTTAGAATTGTCCCCTAAGCATAAGCGTGTCCTTGAAGATGCTTTGCGAGCAGCCAGTGTCCCTAACAACTTAGATATTGATCAATTCCAGAATATGGTCAACCATTTGGCTAGCCCTCATTACCTCACCTTCTCAGAAGAAGATGACAAATCCATCAGTCACCCACATAACTCGGCCTTACACATCGAAGTCATGATTCATAAAACACATGTCAGGCGTGTACTGATAGATGGGGGTGCGGGGCTCAATATTTGTACCATGAGTTTGTTGCTGGCTCTAGGATATTCTGAGAATGTCATTGACATAAGGAAAAAGATCACAATCAAGGCATATGATAAAGTAGAAAGAAGTTCTAAGGGATTGGCCATTTTGCCTATTCACATTGGTCCAGTAGAAAAGGATATCTTATTTCAAATTGTTGATGTTGGACCTTTAGCCTAAAACATTTTGCTAGGTAGGCCATGGATTCATGAAATGCAAGCAGTTCCATCAACGTACCACCAGTGTGTTAAGTTTCCCCATATTGGTGTAGAAATTTGCATACCTAGAGATAGTGCTTTGTCAGTTAATAACATTTTTGCTGGATCACATGTACCTTTGAATAGGGAAGCTGACAGTCCTAGTAGTTCACTTGAACAATGCAAGCAGAAGTTTAAGACCATAAATCTTGGGATGGGAGATTATAAAATTGATTCTTTTACAAAAATGCCAATCTCTCCTAGGTCTTATGGGAGACCATCACCAAATATGAAACCTTCATCATCAGCAATGACATTATTTGGAAAATTTGTTGAGTCTTCGGTCCCTATTCAGGAAGAGAAAGAGGAAGTTTCTGTAAGGGACTGGATCTATCATGAGGAAAAATACAAACACAACGAGAACTTTGCTCCTTCACCTAAAGCTTATGGGAGAGGGTATACACTGGTTAGGAATATGGGTTATCCAAGATATGGTCCCCTTAGCCATAGGTTGGATGCTAAAGCTGAGCCTCTTGACCATGCCCTCTTTGGATGAAAGAATAAGTAAACAGTTGGCCTAGGTTTTGAAAATAAGAAGAAGAAAGGTGTTCCTGTCCTAGCTGTGATGGACAGTAATAGTGATTCAGACCATACACCTGATCTTTCTAATCAACAAGACATGTCTGATGATTGGGTGCCTTCAACAAATCTTCTTTGGGGAGATTCAAAAGATTTGATACTTGACGGTCCCACTATCCCAGCTGCGACGGATAGTGACTATATGAATGTTGACAATGGAACATGTTGCTATCCTAGCTGTGACAGATAGTAACAAGGATAGCATTAGAGAAGGGGAAACCTTTCCCAACCTTGAGGCTTCTACATCATGAGGCCCAGATGATGATTCAGACACAGAATCCCATGAGTATGAATGGGACTCACTTTCAGATGCAACAGTTGATTTGGACATGGATGTTATCCATACTTATAGTACCCAACCTGATGTGGCTAACGAGCTCAGTGTAGGACTCGAGGATTATACTCCTCCAATTGCCTTAGTGGATGATGCTTCATTTGGTAGGATGAGTCCTAATTCAGGTATCTTAGGAGAAAACTTGATGAATCCTGATTGTATGCTCACCAGAGATAATACCTTTTGCATAAATAATATTGAACTAGTCATTGACCTACCCCTTGTTCACTATGACCTAATTGACTGGTCTCAGCGCCATCAAGAGCCTATATTCCTCACTTTTTAGAATGATTACGAAATTGCCTGCTATCTAAATGCTCTTGAACCCGTGGCTTCTTCCACCAGTGAACCAACAACAAGTATGACGGAGCCTGATATTAAGTACCTCAATCTAAAAATAAAAGAGAAAGAAAAAAAGAAAAATAGGTCTGATGGCGAAAACCACTTTGTAGCGGTATCAGAACCAAAAATAGTAAAAATAAATGACGTATCCGAGGGTGAAAACCTCTTTGAGTCACCTAAGGATGGGGTACTTAATAACTTGCTGAGTTATTTCTAGGATAGATCATCAGTATTGATTGAGCCAACAAAACCAGTCAATTTGAACACAGAAGAAACTCCTCAAATAGTTCATCTTGCTCAGTCTTTATCAGAAGAAGAGACCAAGGCATATATACAATTCTTACAAAAGAAGAAAATTAATTTTGCATGGACCTATTCAGACATGCCAGGGCTTGACACAAATCTTATAATGCATCACTTATCCATAGCTCCAGGAGTCAAACCAGTGAAACAGAGACTCAGAAAAATGCATCCACATGTAGCTCTCCTTGTCAAAGCAGAATTAGAAAAACTTTTGAGAGCTAGATTCATCAGAGCCATCGATTATGCAGAATGGATCTCAAACATAGTACCAGTTTCCAAACATGATGGGTCCATTCGTGTGTGCACAGATTTTAGAGATTTAAACAAAGCATGCCCAAAGGATGATTTTCCACTTCCAAACATTGACATGATAGTGGACATGACAGCGGGCTATGACATATACTCTCTAATGGATGGTTTCTCAGGATATAATCAAATTAAAATAGCTCTCAAAGACCAAGAGAAAATAGCGTTCACATGTGCATGGGGAACCTATTGCTGGAATGTCATGCCATTTGGATTAAAGAATGCAGGAGCAACCTACCAAAGAGCTATGACCACTATCTTTCATGATATGATGCACAAAAACATGGAAGATTATGTGGATGATACCCTGGTAAAATCAAGAAAATGGGACACACACCTCGATGATTTGGAAGTAATTCTAGATCGCATGGAATAGTTCCAACTTAGATTGAATCCAAAGAAGTGCACATTTGGTGTCACCTCAGGCAAACTTTTAGGATTTATAATATCAGCAAAAGGTATCGAGGTTGATCCCGAAAAGGTCCAAGCAATTCTAGATATGCCACCTCCTCAAAATATCAGCCAAATGAGAAGTCTTCAGGGACGTCTTCAATCAATTAGGAGGTTTATTTCTCAGCTTGTAGATAGAGCACAACCCTTTAATAAGACATTGCATAAGGGTGCTTCTTGTGTTTGGAACGAGGATTGTCAAAAAAGCCTTGATCAAATAAAACAATATTTGGCTAATCCTCCAGTTCTGATGCCTCCTATTCCAGGGAAGCCTTTGATTCTATACATTTCAGCAATAGAATCTTCCTTGGGGGCATTGTTGGCTCAATTAGATGATACTGGGAAAGAACGAGCCATATACTATATTAGCTGTACTCTAGTCTCCTATGAGATCAATTATAATAACATTGAGAAGTCTTGTCTTGCAGTGGTGTTTGCTTCTCAAAAGTTGTGACACTATATGCTTGCTCATACCATACATTTGGTTGCAAAAATTGATCCTCTTAAATACTTGCTTAGTAAGGCTGCCCTCACAGGTAGACTTGCTAAATGGATGATGGTCTTAACTGAATTTGACATAGAGTACGTTGAAAGAAAGACCATAAAAGGGCAAGCTATTGCTGACCAATTAGCTGATTTCCCAATTCAAGATAGAATGCCTATTCAAGTGGAATTCCTAGATGAACACATCTTGTATACGACTAATCGCACTTGGACAATGTTCTTTGATGGTTCCTGCATGCAAAATGGGTCAGGTGCTGGAGTATTATTTGTTTCTCCACATGGGTACAATATTATGAAGTCTTACAAACTTTTATTCCCATGTACGAATAATATTGCAGAATATGAAGCTTTAACCAATGGCTTGAGAATGGCTATAGAATGGAACATCACAGAGTTACATGTCTTTGGGGATTCCTAGTTAATCATCAACCAAGTCAATGAGGAGTATCAAACCAAGGATGATAAATTGATACCCTACAAAAAGATGGTTGACTCATTGAAATGTTACTTTACCTTTGTGATGTTTCAACAGATCCCTAGGATAGAGAACAAAGCTGCAAATGCCATGGCCACATTAGCTTCACTTCTTCAGTTGGAGACACATGAATCAAGATTTGAATTCCTAGTGGAAGAGCTACACCATCCCATCTTTGACTCGTCTGAAAGCCATGTCATTTGTACCATTGTCACACATGAGTCTTCCCAATATGGTGCTATTTATTCATATCTTCATGGTGGCATCATCCCCGACACATTCAACCGCTCTGAATGCTGAAACCTCATCTGTAACACCTCTCACCACACCCTTATCTCTGGTGATTTATTTAGGAGGGGTTTAGATGGGACGCTCCTTAGGTGCTTGGAAAAGGAGGAATCCAACCAAGCATTAGTTGACATCCACGAGGGCATTTGTGGTGGACATTCTAATGGTCTTGCCATGGCCCGAAGGTTGCTTAGGGTGGGATATTATTGGCCCACAATGCAGATAGATGCAGTAGCCTTTGATAAGTCATGTGAAAAATGTCAGAAACATGGAAACCTGATTCATGCTCCAGATAGGGAGCTGATCCCTTCTATTTCTCATTGGCCATTTCAGTGCTGTGCCTTTGATCTGGTTGGGTAGATTCATCCCAACTCATCAGGTGGACATAAGTTCATTATTACTGCCACTAACTACTTCACAAAATGGGTGGAAGTTGTGCCACTTTCTGTTGCTTCAGGGAAGACTATCTCTTTGTTCATCTTGAATCATATTATTTGCCGATTTGGAGTGCCTTCTGAGATTATCTATGATAACGGAGGTCAATTCAAGAACAAGGACCTAAAGCATTTATGCAAAAAGTTTAAAATCAAGCAACATTGGTCCTCCATCTATTTTCCACAGGGAAATGGACAGGCAGAAGCCTCTAATAAAACTATTCTTAAAATTCTTCATAGGACAGTGCACAAGAATGGTAGGGATTGGCACTTACAAATCAATCCAGCACTATGGGCTTACAGAACAAGCATTCACACACCTACAGGAGCCACTCCTTTTTCTCTTACCTATGGCACTAAAGCGGTATTGCCTTTAGAAGTCGAGATACCATCACTTAGAGTCTCACTCAAAGGTTTGATTATAGATGAGGATTACCACGCCATGAGGTTACAGGAACTAGAACTTCTAGATGAGAAGCGTAAGGCTTCCTTTGATCATATGAGAGTGTATCAGAAGCGTATGTCCAAGGCATTCAACAAGAAGGTTCACCCTAGAGAATTTCAAATAGGTGATCTTATTTTGTGAGAAAACCCTAAGAACCAACAGAACAGAGAACAAAAGGGCAAGTTTGAACCTAACTAGCTTGGACCATATGTCATCACAACCACTTTTGGTACCGGTGCGTATTTACTGTTAGATCCCAATGGAGAATAGCTCCCTAATCCCATCAACATTGTGCACCTCAAGAAGTTCTATCCTTGATGCCCGTTTCTGTCTGGGGGCATCCTTTGTACATATTTATTGATCCTGAAAAAATACCAAAAAATTGATATATGATGCTGAAAAAATCCTAAAAAACATATGCAGTCCTGAAAAAATACAAAAAAATCAAAAAATTCAAAAAAATAGAAAAAGTGCCTTGGTGAAAACCTGGAAAAAGGCACCTTGGTAGCAAAAATCCAAAAAAATGAAAAAAAATGAAAAAATGACAAAAAAAAGATTCCAAGTGGTGAAAACCTGGAAACAGGTGCTACTTGTGGCCTTTGCACCCCTATTTGTTAGCATGCATCCTTGACACTTAGCCACTTTCCATCATGCCTTGACCTTATTTGGCTTAGTCTGGAATTGGTCTTTGTCTTTGTCTAGGGGGCATAACTGTTAGCATAGGTCTTTTGGTGCGTTTGTCTCTTGGGGCATTTCACAAACTGGTGTTTTCCAACACCACCCCAAATAGTGTTTCTCAACACTACCCTTGCGTCGAGTGTTTCTTAACACTTATCAGATATATTATCCAATAGTCTAGTATGATGCAATATTTCTCATTGACAAATGTGATACTCAAAGTTTGACTCTATGACCAACACACACGCACTTAAACAATCAACTTGTTGAGATATGTTGACTTTATCTTTCTTTGTGTGCTATCTATGAGGATTTTTTTAATGAGTGGTCTCTCCCTGAGAAGTTTTCAATGATGCATAGCTAGAAGACTGAGGGTATGAGAACATGTTTTCTTTCTTTATCTGCTTATGGGTATAGTTTGTTGATCCTAACTGTCATGAGCATTTATGCTGGTCTTACTTGACCCTATGGATTGACAAGGTATTATCCTTGACTGTTTTGCAAGTGCATGCTTCTAGTTATCCTAACTTTCATGTGTCTTGATACAAGCATAATCTTGCCATATCAAACTTAGGTAATCTCACTGCATTAGTCATCTTGACCTCCATGTCTTTGATGCCTAGGTGGGATTTCCACATTTCTATCTGATAAAGATCATATTCATATCCACATAGTTATGCTAGTGTGCATTGTATGATCTTGCGACGCTACCAATAACGCTCGATGATGATAATTAGATGTCTATAGGCATTGTGACCTTGCAAGTCA
Source organism: Chamaecyparis obtusa (assembly GCA_027943335.1). Lineage (NCBI taxonomy): Eukaryota > Viridiplantae > Streptophyta > Pinopsida > Cupressales > Cupressaceae > Chamaecyparis > Chamaecyparis obtusa. The sequence goes on from BSBK01013053.1 coordinate 35,990, forward strand.
ACCACTTTCATAGTAGCTTGCATTCTTAGGTTCATCATAGTTTAGTTTTTGCATCTTGCATATGGAGAGAGCTCTCCTTTTTATCATCTACGGACTAGTTGGTCAACTGTGTTCATTTTTTGATTCTTCTTGATCATATCTTTCATTTCTGGTCTTTCATATCACATCATTTTTTATCCATTTTCAGACTCGAAATCAAAATCTGAGTCACGTTTTCAAATTTTCTTTCTACACAGTTGATTGACCTTTTGAGGCATCATTCTCTGATCTTTGGTGGAATTTCTTCCTTCCATGTCTTTCAATTTTCTAGTCTTTCATTCACTCTATTTCTAATCTTCTATTTCTATTCTTCTACTTCCTCACTGGGGCATGTTTCATTCCCTAATGGTTAACCTATTTACCCTTACCTTCGATTGTGATTTTATTATAATTTGCTCAAATCTTTATCAATTCGCTGTCTCTCCTCTACCTGATTTTGATTTCAATTCCGAGGGGGCAGTATTTATGGGATTCTCATCCCTAATTCCTTGATTTTCCTGATTCAGACATCTTTTGTGAGCTTTTGCTCAAATTTGAGATTCTTATCTCCTACTTTGAATGTGATCCCAAATCGACCTCATGTTCAAAGGCCTTTGTTCATGCTTTGTCCGGATATGATCTCGAATCAACCTCATAATTGAGTTGTTTTGTGATCCCAAATCGATCTCACATTTCAATTCTTCTTTGACTGCATGTGTTCCCAAATCGATCACACATTAGTCAAAGAGGGGCAAATGTATGCACCCAAAAATGGTCGCCTAGACTTTGGGCCCCATTTATTCAATTTATTGATCCTGAATTAGTTTTATCAATAATCAATATTTTCAACATTATCAATTTCTTGATCAAATCTTAATTTCGATCATATATAAGATTTTTATCCTATGGGCTAACCATTTATCCTAAGACTTTATTTAATTAAAAGGAATATTTTCTCCCCTTTTGATTAAATAAAAAGCCCCACTTTTCCTCTTATCCTAAGTTGCACAAATAAAGCATTATTCCTATTTCACAAAAAGGAAAAAAGCACTTTTTGTCTCACATGAGGCACAAAAGTCAACACTTCACTCTCATTGGAGGATACTTGTGCACATGGATTGCTCCTCTTTCAACCTCCACCGCCGATTAAGACTTTTTGCCTCTTAATCTCAATGGTCCATTCCTTTGCATTTCTTATAAAAGGAAAGCTCTCTCCTTCATTTGCATACCATGTTTTTATGCTAATGTTATGCTGCAGGTTTTAGGTGCATTTAGAGCTTTTGAAGATATTGAAGACTTGCTTCATTTCATTACATCATTTAGTTGCATATTTCCTTTGCTTAGTTTGCATGATCATGGCATATTAGCTTAGTTTCCTTTTATGCAATAGAGTAACTCACATAGCTTAAATAGGAAGGCTTGGTAATACTTGTTCTTTCCCTTCATAGCATAGTTTGTACTTTCCTTTCATAGCTTAGATTGCATTCTCATTTAGATTTGCATTGCATTGCATATTTGATTCTTGGAAATATTGGCATTTTTGCCCTTGTCTTCATTGTGAATCTCTCATTGTGTGGTTGACTAGCAAGGTCATGAGTTCATAGCTCTAGCTGAGAGCAATTTTCAATCTTGCAACTCCATACATAGAGAGCTATGAGCCACTTTGTGAGGTCTCATTCTTGAGCAACCTTGCATGTAATGGTTCATAGAAGTGCACCATTTTAGTGTGTACAGATCCCACTAGGCACTGTTAACAAATCTATTCTTGAAGCTTGTGTAGTTTGATATAGAAAGTACAAAGTCCAATCTATTAGTAGGCATATTTACAATTTGTTTTGCAAAGCTTCTGAACCAACAACTAAATACAAAATGTAAATATCAAATTTAACTTTTTTCACATGTTCGTGACTTCAATCTCACTTTCCAATGGAAAAATAGGAGCAATATAGTGTGATAATGTCAATGGTAAATCAAAGAGCTTGTATTATTAACTGTGTATAGGTTATTAGCACAAATGTCTTGTTGGTATAAGAATCAGTGAGGTGTTGAATTAACTTCAGGTCTTTTGAATTAAAGAGTGGGTAAGTGGAAACCTAGTGAAGTGCAAAAGTGAAGCATGGAGGCCTAAAGATAGTGTAGAATAGATGGAACTAAGAGAACACAACCAAATAGGATTGAACACTAAAGAACCTAGAGTATGAAAAGATAACCATGTTCTAATTTTTGAAAAGCACAAGAATATTTAGTGTAGACAGTACCATGATTTTTAGAGACATGTAGACATGTGATGGAACCTTACTGTTTAGAAATTTGAACAATGGTGTTGTTCACAACCAATGTGAATGTCCCATGGATCTAGAATTTGTGGAAGAGAGATACAGCTGGTTAAATGTCTTTCTGTTAATTCTCATATGGGAGTTTTGCAATATGTGGGAAATGTTTTGCAAGAAGTTCTCCTCAAAGAAAACAGTCAATGTTGCCATCATGCTTGTGTAGTGAGCATTTTAAGTTGTGATGGTAGAATGGATGGATAGCGGTATTGCGATATGGGTAGTGGGTGGTGTCTATGTCAACAAGATTGTCAGACAATGAGTAGTGATATTTGATACGATAAATTTAATAACATGACACATGGATGTTCTTTTCCTTGAGGGTGCTAGTAACCTACAAAGGAAAGGCAGTGGTGGTGTATTCATCAAAGTGGTAAAAGATATGGATGTAGCATGTAATAGGAATGTTTTTGATTGAGGTAATAAATATTTGAGGGCTTTCCTGAACATTAAATTTGGCTAATGTTTGTAAATGTTCCTTTATGTAACCGTCCTTTAGCTCTTGGATGAAGATAGACTGTGAATTGTGTATCAAGCAGGTATCTTTTGGACCACTTCTTACAACATTTTTGAAAAGGATGAATGACATGCTTGTTTTCAAAAATATTTGCTGTAAATTTGCACATTGGTCTATGTTGGTGTTTAGGATGGAAACCTACAAGAAGAGTTGTTAGTGCATGGGTGAGATTTCTTGACATGTTAACTAGTTACAATTGCACCAAAGGAGCCAACTGAGTAGCTGCAATCAAAATATATCAGTTGAGAAATGGTTAGGCCAAGAGTTAGCTTGTGTTTGTTACAAAAGCATGACACATTTTCGATGGTACTTTTTACCATTAAGGCAATAGAAAATTTTGGATGCCTTCATATTGTATTTTATTCTTTATAGAGAAGTTGGTTATTTAGATTGTTAGACTCAACAATGAGGGGGCCAGGAAAGTAGCAACTAAGTTATTGCTAGTATTAATGGTTATGGTTATTTGGCCCTTGCAGTTCACAAGGTCAACATGTAGAATTTATGTTTTGTTGTGTACATTTCTATATTTGGTCCATATGGGTCCATAAATGACTAGAATATCACCTTCGAATGTAGATCTAGTATAGTGTCTACAAAGATCTAATATTGTGCTAGGCTTGGGAGGTAAAGTCAAGCTACAAAAGCAAGGTAGATAATAAATGAGATTTAATAAAGGCTATTGGGATAGCAATGGTAGGTTTAGAGAATGCTCATGCCTCAACTTTGGATGTTTACATAAGACAATTCTAGATAATTTGTAATTTTAATTTGAATAGTTTAGCAGTGGCTTGAAACCTATTGTGCTATTCATAGTAGCTTATGATACAACCAAGCACTTACATTTTTGAAAATATCCTTCCTTCAAGTTCTTTAGTATGAATATTAAATACAACTAAATTTTTTTGTAATAATTATATAATTGAAGCTTACAGCTGTATTGAATAATGATATAGAGTGAAAGATATCCTAGTTTTGTTGGGTGATAATTATACTCTGTTATCTATAATAGTTTTCCAACAGATTTTAAACCTAGCAGGAAAGATTTGAGTTTCATATGGGCGCTTAGACTCCTTTTGAAATTTAATTCATTATGTGTTTCTTAGTCGTTAAGGCTAGGAATAAGAAGAAAAATTCAAAATTGTGCGAGTTGAAAAAATTATCAGGTGTTGTCACTTAGATTATATTGTTTTGAGCATCACAATGACATAATCTATAATAAATGCAAAAAATGAAATAAAATAAATACAAGGAAACCCATTTATACCCATTCACTAAATTACTTTGTTGTACCAAGAAAGCAATACGTCGATAATGTGAACCAGAACAATCACATGTTTTCTAGTCTCTCTTTTTTTTCGTTTGAAACCCCTTTCTACTAGATCTATTACTCCTTTATCAAAGTCATCAATTTATGAGATGAGGAATAACACTATTCAACAAGATTTTGTGGTAGGAGGTTAGTTTTTTGAGAGATGATGTTAGAGACCAAAGGATTTCAATACATTCTACACTGAATCTCTACTGTATTGGTTAACTACAGTGCTAAAGTCAACATAAGGTATAAATGCAGTGAAGATATAAACATATTTAATGATAATATATTGGATATGAAAATCTGGAGTAAAATATTAAGCATGGATAATGAAAAGGAAATAATTCACTAATTCAAGTATATATGAGGCAGTGGTAGAGATCAACAATCTATTGAATTAGTCTTTATCTTAGAGTGGTACAAATAAGTGTTGATTAATAGCTAGTTTGGATTCTAGTTATGCATTTCATTTTAATTAAAGATTGAAATTAAATAATTAGATCATTAGGCCCTTTTAGAAATCAATTGAATTGCATTGAATTAGATCATCCTTTTCTGGGCTCGGCAATGCCCCTCGGCAAAATTTTTATGGTGGCACGCCGAGACAGTTCTTTGTGCTATGGGGTTGGGGATGGGAGTGCCAGGACTTGCGACTGGTAGACATGAAAAATGGTCTGAGCTTCCTCTCAAAATTTTTAGGAATTGAGGATGGGATGGACTCTCCATATGGAGATGATTTAGAAGATGAGGTGGTTGGGTCTACAAATACAGATATGAGGAAAGAATGGATGGTTTGGGCACCCCTAATTCTTCAGATACAGAAGAAGAAGAGGAGGAGGACTCCGGAGATGCCTCAGGGACTGATGATGAAGTGGATTCTGATGATGGGGAGGAGGCTACAGATGGTGGGGAGGACATTGAGGACGATGCAAACAATGAGGATGAAGAGGACAATGCAAAAAACTTGGACCAAGGAACATCCTCGGCCTCTCAGGAGGAGGAGGAAAATGCTTCAGACACCACAGAATAGGACACCACTTCTTCATCAGACTAGCTTTGGTGTTTATGTGCTCCTAGGTTCCTATTTTATTTTCATTTCAATAGCTAGTATGGTAATAGTTTAATTACCCCTCTGGTATGTATATGACTGGTTCAGAACAATTTTTTGTATAATTTTGGGTATTGGTGCGGAGCTCTATTGCTCTATATTTGGTGCACCATATGTCTTAGACTGGATTAGCTTAGTTTTCTTACTTTTTCATATTGGTGCTGAGCTTTCTTGCTCCATATATGGTGCACCATTAGACAAGTTCATTCTGTAATGGGGCAGAACTTAAAAACTTTTAAATGTTATCCAAAATTAACATACATATATATAGTAATCTGGCTTCGGCCTTTATCGATAAAAAAAAAAGGGCCAACTTGGTAAATTGGATTTGTAAGGCATTGTATTGGAATTTTGCGCTATTATTATTTTTGTAATCAACTACTATGATTTTTTTACAGCCTTTGTTGATTTGTTCGGTGTTGTCCTCAAAATAGTTCTTTTCTAGTGCTTTTACTTACGACTTATTCTTCAACTAGAAGGAAAAAAGTATTTACTATTTAAGAGACATATGGACTAGTGTTCCTATTTTCATACATGAGAAAAAATCTCCATCAACAACCACCATTTATCCATTAAAAACCTACATAGTTGTCAATTAGATTGCAAAGATGAGAAAACATTGTTTTACAAGTGCTGCTACAATTGCTTTATTTTTATAGAAAGAAAAAAAGGGATCATATTAGTATCAATGAATTCAAAATCAAGAAATCAATTTCACCTTTGTCAATTTGTTACCAAGCACAATATGTCGCAGTCAAGTTTATGGAATAGTAAAAGAAATTTTTCCACATAGTAATAATTGTAGAATGTTTGAAAGATATTCTAATTTGAGAACTTTGTGTGAACTAAAAATATTATTTACAACAAAATTTGCACAGATATCATTGTACCTTATTACCAATTGAAATATATTTAAAAATTTATTTCTCATTAGTTGAATCATACTAGAAACTATTTTTTCTGATTTCCCTTAGAGAAGCTTTTAAAATGTTGTAACACAAAATTCTTTTCTTCTGCATCATGCCACAATTTAAAGGGTACTAGCTCAATGGAAGAGCACTTGCTTTACAAGCAAGAGGATGGTGGTTCAATTCCATCGTGCCCTAATATGACTAAATTAAGGACTAAATATATGACTAAATTAATGACTAAATATATGATTAAATTAATGACTAAATATATGACTAAATATATGACTAAATTAATGACTAAATATATGACTGAATTAATAACTAAATTAATGACTAAATAAATCACTAGCATGACTAAATCAATGACCAAAATAATTTAGTCATAAATTTGGTCGTGAGATAAATGACCGACAATAAACTACTAATGGTCACGTGACTAAGTTTAGTCATTTATCTACAATTTTTAGTAGTTTATTTAGTCATTTATTGTTGTTTTTGTACTAGTGCCCCCTTTGGAATTAGTATCAAAAACATATATGTGTATGCCGACTACAAAAATTTTGACTAGAAAAAATTTGTAAACCAAAAAGGTATGAATTGTGTGAACTCCCCTTTGAATATGCTCTCGGTGTAAAGTACATATAATATGTGTGTGTGTGTGTGTGTCTATATATATATATATATATATATATATATATATATATATATCCCTTTTTTGAAAGTAATGCAAAAAATGTACTTACAATTTGTCAAATATATTCTGATGGGTTTTCTTGAGAGAGGCCAAGAGGTTTTCCCATTCCTCTTTGAGATTTTCTAGAGAAATATTCTCTAAGCCGACTTGTGCATACATATCAAAAATATTTTCTATATGAATATCTGAGGGGTGGCAACCAATTCCTTCGCCTTGTTTTCATGCTTCTGCATCACCTTTAGGTAGGGTAGTAACTCGACCTATAGCTCAGTTACCTATTCTCTTATTTTATCCTCTCATTTCCTCAATTCTAGTCTTAACTACTGAATTTGTGTAACTTTTGAATAATGCTCATAAAATGCATTTGGCTTAGTTTTTAGACTATTTTCACCATCCTTTAAGTCTTCATCTAGTTTCTTAATCTTTTCACTAATCTCGGTAGTGAAAGAGCCTATAGTGCATAGTTTTTGCAAAATTGTAATAACCCTTTGAATAATACTTTCTAATTCGGTTATTACCTCAGATAGTTTTACCTTATTTACTGCCACTTCTTGGCTGATTTTCTCTGCAATTTTAAGTTGTATCTTTGACTTGATTCTCTCTTCAATTCTCTTTTCAGCATCTATATTCAAAGAATTTATATGCTTGGTTAGAGTTGCAAGTTGATCAATGATGGGAGTTCCCTCATCAAAATAGATATCAACTACTACCTGAATTAAAATATCTCTAACATCCTCTAAGATTTGTTTGTGCTTTCTTTCTTATCTTAGCTTTTCTTGTGCAGTCTTCCTTGTGCATAATTCTCCATATCTTCTTAGTTCTTCTAGGTCTAGGGTTCTTCGGTCGCATGTAGGAATTTTAAAGATTTTATCTAAAGTGACTGAACCCTTACCATGTTTCTTCTTCTTCTTCTTCTTCTTCTCCTTCTTGTTTTTCTATGTGCTGGATGTGAGATATTTCCCATATGGAACTAGAGCTTTAGTCTCCGAATTAGAATTTTCTTGCCCGGTTGAGACACTTTATTCCTTGTCTTTCCCTTTAACTAGACCCTCAGTCTGAGGTCCTTGGGCTTCTGGCCTAGTGTGAATTATAGAAATATCTACATTTGTCTCAGTTTTAGCTTCTTTATTGTCTGCCTCTTACTTTTAGGTTCATTTGACTCCTTATCTCCTTCTTCACCCTGTCCTTCAGTGGTGTATGTTTTTTTCTCAGGTGTATGTCCTTCAGGTTTCCGTTGAATGGAAATATCAATGGCTTAAACCATGATAGGTAAGTTACCTGATGTTATTTCTATTTCTTCCTTAGTAGGTCTTTCTTACTCAATGTTTTCTGCAGCAATGTTGATATTTTCATCATCTTTTACTTCATCATCAGGATCTCCATCAATGATATCTTCTATTGTTGCTTTATCAGTCTCGGTTATAACTAGCTGCTCGGGAGTATCCTATTTTTCTTCATCTATTTATCCTTCTAGATAGAAGTCTTCAACGTATGTTTCATCATCTAGTTGTTCAAGATATATGAATAGAATCTTTATTAGCAAGATCCACATCATCTATGTTTACCCCTTTTCCTTTACCTTTTACATTTTTCTTGGGGATTATTGCAAGTGTAGTTTTGTTTGCTTCAGCCTTTGAATTCAAAGTTTTTGTCCACAAAACTTTACTATCTTCATCCACTTCTTCAAGTTTCCCTTGCAATATATTTAATGCTCTTCCTTTCATCAAAAATCTATTGGCATATTATTTCATGAAGTCTTCAATCTCAGTAACTGATAGAGTAGGCAATGCCAAAATTAATGAGTGTTCCCTCATTTTCTTTTCGGTCTTTGCTAATACTGTGAGACCTACCAGATAGTCATACTATTACTATAATGTTTTCCATGCTTTCAGTACTTATTTTACAGACATACTAGACTTTTGAGACACCTAAGTATTTGAGGATCTGTTGAATCCTATATTATATGTTCGGTACCTGATTATATAATCAACATACACTCGAGATACTACATGTTATGTTTCAGTTTCAGTTATGATTATGTTACATATGATGTTATATGATGTTTTAAAACTATTGTGAAGAAAAGTTGGTTTAGGAAACCAAAGTTGTGCTTAATAGATTGATTTACAGACATAGTTTTAAACCAAGCAATTTTGATGTATTATGTTTATATCATGTTAATTGGACCTACTGATGTGTGCATTGAGTGTGCAAGATAAGTTGACCATGGATCTAAATGTGGGGATCCAGTATTGGAACCTATGTTTATACCGTGCATTCCAAGGTCCTCTTTGTATAAAGAGACATGGCCCTCTTTGTGTAGTCTTTTATTCATATATGTGGTTTGCATGAGTGTATCTAATTTAGCAAATGTCTATGTGTATTAGCCATGTCTATTGTTTTATTTAATGTGCCAAATTTGGCAAATTGTGGCTTAAGTGTTGGCACGGTTAAGTATTTTAATATTGTATGGGTCAAGGGCTTGACTAGGGTGTAACCTTACGGTAGGATCAACTAACCTTGGGTTGAGAAGTTTCTAGAAGTCAAAAAAGACCAGAAATCCGTGCATAAACTTTAGGTGGGGTTTAGGAGGGTCTTTTGGGCTCCCATAGGCTAACTGGGGTCATTTTTAGCTACCCAGGTTGATACCTTAGGGGTTAGGGGTCATTTTCAACCCATTAAGAGCTTTAAAACTCATTAATGACCCCTCTAAAGTCAAGGTTTTCATTTTGCACGAGATTGAAGAGTTGTGAGGTTTTGGTTAACCTCTCTCTTCTTCCCAAACTTGCATTCAACTCCATTTATGGTGAAGGAAGGCAAGTGGGAAGAAGGGAATGGAAGTTTCTTCCTCTCTTCTGATTGGCTCCTAGATTTTAGGATGTTTGCCTATTTAGGAGAAACTTGGAGTAAGGTTTTAGTTGATCACCCACTCTCTAGATTTGGAGACCACTTGTTGGAAAAAGCTTAGGAGAGAGGCTAGATTTGGAAGGAGTTCAAGTTTTTTTTCAAGATTTCAACCTTTGCTTGGATCAAGGTAGGCCTTGTGCTATTTTTGTTATTTCTTGCATATGTTTGAGCTTGGAGCTCCATTAATGGAGTCCATGGCTTTTTATGGTTCATGTTATAAAATTTATGTTTTGTAAAAATGTTGTTTTTACTTTGTGATCTCATTTTGGGATGGGTTTCTTCAAGGTTTACTCACCTTAGGGAAGGTGGAGTAACCTTGAAGGGGGTAGTAGGATGTAGACTCAGGATGTGTAGAGTCTCCCATGTGTGGAGGGATAAAACATGGGGTTCCACGATACCCATGATGCCAAACATGGCCTATGGGCACCTGGGGGGCATAAGGAGAGTTAGATCGTATCTCTTGGAGATGGTCTTCCCAAGTCCATGTGTGGCTTGGGATATTTGTATCTTGTTCTGGCTTCTCCACTTGGTAGTCCACCTCTACCCCATTTTCAGGAAGGTCTCTTGGAGGCCTTCCTCTTGTAAAAACCCTGTTGGGATTATGACTTAAATGTATTTGTGTATGGATGTTTTTCCTTCATGCTTGAGTGTCTGTTTGTACCCCATTCCAATTCTGATCCCCTAGCTCAGGGGTGGCCTTGAAAAGGCTTAGGTTGGGAGGTGAGCCTCCATGGTCAACCTCACTCTATCAGGTACCTAGCTGGATATAGGAGCTCTTAATATTGTTGAGTTTGAAATTTAAAATTGTAAAATTTGTTGTAACCTTGCATTTCAAGTTATGTTTGAAATTCAGAAATCGGGGATTTCCTTGTAAATCATACATTTTAAATTTTTAAATTTTATTATTATTTAATGTATTGAAAATGAAATTATGGATTAAATTTTGGGTTTAATGGATTATGAAGCAATTTAGACATTTAAATGTCATTTTAATTGGACAAACTCCATGATTGTCTATGGCATCATTATGCATATTATAGATTATAGTGTTATAAGGTATATTCAAATTCGATAGTATTGAATTATTTTAATCTTACTTGTATTACGATAATTTAAATAAATTAATTATAATGTTATATTGTGAAATGCTATTTTAAATTTATATTTTGTACTTAGAAAATTTCTTGAAAATTATCAAAAAATAAAAAGGCCTAAATCGAAATTTTGATTCCTACAAGTTGTTTAGCCGCTTAATATGAATGCAATTATGTAATTTAATTTTAAAAATAAATTCTCTACATACTCGCTGTTTTGAAATTCAGGAAATTAAATTTACACCAACAATTATAAAAAAAAAAGAATATAATAAGGGTGTTATTATTATTAAGTATTCGGTGTTTCAAGTATATTAGATAAATTGAATTTTATCAAGATTAAATTGTATTTAGTAAAGTCTAAGTCATTATAGGGAACTTAAACTTATTTTTAGATAGATTTTGTTTTAGAATTAAATTCAACTTTTATTTACATTTAAATTAGAATTAGTAACTCCTAATTCATTCTAGACGTTTCAACGTTAAGATTGGGTAAAACTTATTAAAGAACTTATTTTAGCTTATTATTTTTTTTAAACATTTGAACACATTGGCTTAAACAAATTAGATTAAAATATTGTAATGTTCAGATTATGATGTGTTGCATTAGATTTATTTCTCAATACTTTGTAACTATGTAAATGGGACAATTATATATTTGGAGTTAATTAATTAGAATATCAAACTTTTAGGATAACTCTAACTATTCAACTAGGGAACGTTATAGTCATCTTAGGGTTTTATTTCTTCTTCCTTTAGTCAAACCTCAAGTCAATTTGACCTTAATGGTCATGTTGACCATTTTGTGCATAGTTGACTTTTTGGTCAACCCTTGGTCAAACCTAGGGCATTAGCCTTGGTTTGCATGCACAAATAGTATATGTTATGTTTTAAACCTTAGTAGATCATCGTTGGTCATATTTGGGCATAGTTGACTTTTGGTCAACCATTGGTCAAACCTAGGTCAAACACCTCGATTTGGACCTTAACAGACTTGTTGGTTGTCTTATTACATAGTTGACTTTTTAGTCAAACCTTGGTCAAATACCTCAATTTGCATGCCCAAGTATTCTTAGATGCATTTTATTTCCTTTTAGCTTGGTTGTGCATATTTCGGTGATGGTTGACTTTTGGTCAACTTTGGTTGACTTTTGGTCAACTATCTTGATTTACATGTCAGTCAAAGCTAATAGTCTAGGGAACCTTTTAGCTTTGTTTGGAGCTGTTTGATGAAGTTTGGCTTTTGGTCAAACTTGGTCAACTTGGTCAACCTTCTATGGTTTGACCTTTGGGGTTTTGTCAGACCCTTCGATATTATCAGTTGTTTATTTATTTTTTTCTCTCTACACCATTTTGCGTAAACATAAGATCTTGTGCTAGTTAGTGTACTCTTCTTAGTTGCGTAAGAGTGATTATTGGTAGATAGTTAGTAGGTTTTTAAAAAAATTTGTAGTTGTGGTTTGCTCAACTTTTGGGCATGACATTTTGGTATCAGAGCACAGTTTCAACACTTGAGACCTTGAACCATTATGTTTCCCATTAAACACTTTGCATCAAGCTATAAAAGAAATTTGAAAGGAGAAGGATATTGTTTCAGCTACAATGATTATTTTAATACTTAGGTATGATTTGTGATGGAAAGTTGCTCGATGAGTGTATGTTGGGTATGTTCTCTAAGATTGGTGAGGAGTGGTGTCCTCAGTATTCAGTGGTGGTTCTCCCTCTTACATGACTAAGCTCTGTCATAATGTTTGTGAATGGTTCTTTTGACTTCCTTCTTTTTGTTTCTTTTAAAGTGGATCTTTCCACATGTTGTGTAAGCTAGCATTTTATTTATTTGGTTATTTCCTTTGTGTGGGAGTTAGTCACCAAAAAAAAAAATTTGTTTCTCTGTGTCAGTTGACATGTTTAATTATTGTTGAATTGAGCTCATTTTTTAATTTATTGATGAAATTCACAATTTCCCCATTTGAGTTTACTTTTTGATCTTGGTGACTATCCTAATGTCCTTATTCTTTTATTGCTAGCTAGTCTTATGTCTGTGACTCTAACATTGTGGACCAATGATAGTATGAAAAGGGGGAGAACCAAAGAGAACATACTATGTTGTGCCTATGTTTTAGTTAGGATGTGGTATAGGATTTTCATTCTACTTAATCATGTTGACCATACGCTTGGAATTTCAGAGGTATCCTATTTGGAAGAAATCTTTCTTGTATGATAAATCTTTTGGGGTGTATCCCCTAATACACTAGAATAGGGTGCAGTAATTCTCTAAAAAGTACAATTTTGGAAAGAGGATTTTGGCTCCTCATTCTAAGTTGATGACTTGGAACCTCTTGGTGTTTTAACCCTAGCGATATCTTAGAGGATAGTGTCTTCTATTAGGTGCCTCATGGTGAAGTATTTAGGGTGTGGTTACACCTTAAGTGGAGAGGATCACGATCATATTTGTTTTTCTAGCATGTGAATAACATGAATTAGAGTTGTCAATGCTCTCTTATATATATTGGATCCCTTCTAAAGTTGTCTGATCGAGTGGTAGTAAACTTTTATGTTGGGTTGGCTTGATGGTTTTTGGGGTGAGCCTAGTCCTTATTGGAGGGAAGATGTAGAGCTTCCCTGGCTCCCCTTTTGTATTTAACACCCCAAAGTGTGTGGAACGAACTTGTATCTCAATGGATTGGTTATATGATCACAAGGCCAAGCTAGATTGTTGTAAGAAGTTGATCAAGTGCTTGGATGATGATGGCAATGCTACTATGATTTCAAAAATCCAAAGGCTAGTATCCCTCTGAATGATCTTCATTATGCATCTTAATTGAGGCATGTGGAAGGGATGTTAGTTGTTTTCTATCACTATTAGCGATAGGGAAGATGAGGCAAAACAAGAAACCTCATTGGATGACCATCCCATACTACAAGAGTATGCAGATGTGTTTCCCTCAGAACTACCTGGTATGCCACCTCGTAGGGCAGTAGATTTTCATATAGATCTTGTTCCAGGAGCAGAACCAGTTTCCAGAGCACCTTACAAGATGACCACTAATGAGCTCAATGAGCTCAAGATACAGCTTGAGGAACTGTTAGAGAAGGGACACATTCATCCTAGTGTTTCTCCTTGGGGTGCACCTGTGATCTTCGTGAAGAAGAAAGATGGATCCCTTAGGTTGTGTATGGATTACCAACAGTTGAACAAGGTAACCATCAAGAATCAGTATCCACTTCCTAGGATCGATGACCTGTTTGATCAACTTCAAGGCGCTAGAGTGTTCTCTAAGATTGACCTTAAGTCAAGGTATCACCAGTTGAGGATAGTGGATAGTGATATCCACAAGACTACATTCCGCACTAGATATGGCCACTATGAGTTCACCGTGGTTCCATTCAGTCTTACAAATGCTCCAGCTGTATTCATGAGTCTTATGAATGGAGTATTTCATACCTTCCTTGACAAGTTTTTGGTGGTATTCCTTGATGATATCTTGATCTATTCAAAGAATGAGAGAGAGCACGAAGAGTACTTGAGACAAGTATTGTAGTGCCTTAGAGATAATCAGCTTTATGGCAGCTTGTCAAAATGTGCCTTTTTTCATATCAGAGGTCAAGTATTTAGGCCATGTGATATCTGGCGATGGGATCTTAGTAGACCCATCAAAGATTGAAGCTATTATGAATTGGCCAGCACCTACCTCAGTGACTGAGGTGAGAAGCTTCATGGGTTTAGCCGGTTATTACAGACAATTTGTTGAGGGGTTCTCTCAGGTGGCACACCCTATTACTTCTCTCCAGTGAAAGGGAAAGAAGTTTGAGTGGACTGAGAAGTGTGAATGAGCTTTCCAGGAGCTCAAAAGAGCATTGACCAATGCACCCATTCTTGCTATGCCAGAGCCTTCAACAGAGTTTGTAGTTTGCACAGATGCTTCCTTAGATGGTTTAGGGGTAGTCCTTATGTAGGATGGATGAGCTATAGCATATGAGTCTAGGAAACTAAAGACTCACGAGCTCAACTATCCTACCCATGATCTCGAACTTGCAGCAGTGGTGCATGCTTTAGTGAGATGGCGACACTTTCTTTTAGGACATCGCTTCGAACTTCATTCAAACCATCAAAGTCTACAGTACATCTTCACTCAGCCAAACCTTAATGCTAGGCAATGAAGATGGATGGAGTTCTTATGTGAATATGATTTCGATGTTCACTACATCAAAGGGAAAGATAACGTTGTCACAGATGCCTTGAGTAGGAGACGACATGAGCTTTCTTCTATGTCTACAGGCACAAATTTGAGAGATCATATTCTTCATCACTTGCATGACGATGAGTTATATGCCGAAGTGAGTGAGATGATTTGATCTCAGAGACCCCTTGAAGGGAAGTATGCAGATTTTTCCTTAGAGTCGAATGGACTTTTACATCATAGAGGACGCATCTACTTACCTTCTTCTGAAGGATTGCGAGAGTTTGTCATGCTAGAGGCCCATAAAGCCCCTTATGCAGCACATCCCAGAGTGAAGAAGATGCATGCTGATTTGAGATAGTTATACCATTGGCCAGGCATGAGAATGTAGATTGTTGAGTTGGTAGCTAGGTGTCTCGAATGCCAGAGGGTGAAGGCGAAACACCGACATCCAGGTGGTCTACTTCAACCTCATGAGATACCATTGTGGAAATGGGACACCATATCTATGGACTTCATTGTTGGTCTACCTATGTCATCTCATCATCATGATGCCATCATGGTGATAGTTGACAAGTTGACCAAGGTGGCTCATTTTTCACCAGTTCATACTACCTTCACTGCACCATCTGTGGCACAAGTGTTCTTATGAGATATTGTTAGACTGCATGGTGTACCTCGTAAGATCATCTCAAATAGAGATTCTCTTTTCACTTCATCCTTTTGGAGAGAACTTCAGGCAGCATTGGGCACTAGGCTCAACTTCAGTACAGCCTACCATCCTGAGACAGATGGACAGACTGAGAGGGTCAATCAAGTGTTAGAAGACATGCTTCACATGTATGTTATGGACCATCAGACCCGGTGGGAGGAATACCTACACTTAATGGAGTTTTCTTATAACAATGGGCATCATACATCCTTGGGTATGCCTCCATACCAGGCTCTTTATGGTAGACCATGCAGGACACCACTCAGTTGGGATAGGATCGAGGACAGAGTTTCTATTGGTCCTGAGTTAGTGAGAGATATGGAGCAGTAGGTGACCTTGATTAGGTAGCATCTTGGAGAGGCTCAGGATAGACAGAAGAAGTATGCCGATGCAAAGAGGATCGATTGAGCTTACTTAGTGGGAGATAGGGTCTTTTTGAGAGTGTGACCGCATAAGAGTCCAATCCATTTTGGAAAGGGCTCTAAGCTAGCACCTCGTTTTGTTGGACCTTCCGAGATCCTTGATAGGATAGGACCAGTTGCTTACCAGTTAGCTTTGCCACCTAGCCTATCACGCATCCATGATGTGTTTCATGATATAGTTTTGTGGAAGTATGTTTATGACGAATCTCATGTGATAGATTGGGATGCTTTGCAGGTAGAGTCAGATGGATAGTTGGCACTGGAGCCCATTCGTATTTTAGCCCGACGGACCCTGGCACTTCGAGGCAGGGCGCTAGACTAGGTTAGGGTCCAGTGGGATTGTTATGACGAGGTCATAGCTTAATGGGAGGATGCAGCATAGATGAGGTCACAGTATCCTCACCTCTTTGATGAACTCTAGGAGGAGGTTCATGCCTAGAGGGGGTGGATGTGAGACCTACTAGACAGTCATACTATTACTATAATGTTTTCCATGCTTTCAGTACTTATTTTACAGACATACTAGACTTTTGAGACACCTAAGTATTTGAGGATCTGTTGAATCCTATATTATATGTTTGGTACCTAATTATGTAATCAGGGTACACTCGAGATACTACATGTTATGTTTCAGTTTTAGTTACGATTATGTTACATATGATGTTATATGATGTTTTAAAACTATTGCGAAGAAAAGTTGGTTTAGGAAACCAAAGTTGTGCTTAATGGATTGATTCACAGACATAGTTTTAAACCAAGTAGTTTTGATGTATTATGTTTATATCATGTTAATTGGACCTACTGATGTGTGCATTGAGTGTGTAGGATAAGTTGACCATGGATCTAAATGCGGGGATCCAGTATTGGAACCTATGTTTATACTGTGCATTCCAAGGTCCTCTTTGTATAAAGAGACGTGGACCTCATTGTGTAGTCTTTTATTCGTATATGTGGTTTGCATGAGTGTATCTAATTTAGCAAATGTTTATGTGTATTAGCCATGTCTATTGTTTTATTTAATGTGCCAAATTTGGCAAATTGTGGCTTAAGTGTTGGCATGGTTAAGTATTTTAATATTGTATGGGTCAAGGGCTTGACTAGGGTGTAACCTTAGGGTAGGATCAACTAACCTTGGGTTGAGAAGTTTCTAGAAGTCAACAGAGACCAGGAATTCGTGCATAAACTTTAGGTGGGGTTTAGGAGGGTCTTTTGAGCTCCCATAGGCTAACTGGGGTCATTTTTAGCTACCCAAGTTGATACCTTAGGGGTTAGGGGTCATTTTCAACCCATTAAGAGCCTTAAAACTTATTAATGACCCCTCTAAAGTCAAGGTTTTCATTTTGCACGAGATTGAAGAGTTGTGAGGTTTTGGTTAACCTCTCTTCTTCCCAAACTTGCATTCAACTCCATTTATGGTGAAGGAAGGCAAGTGGGAAGAAGGGAATGGAAGTTTCTTCCTCTCTTCTGATTGGCTCCTAGATTTTAGGATGTTTGCCTATTTAGGAGAAACTTGGAGTAAGGTTTTAGTTGATCACCCACTCTCTAGATTTGGAGACCACTTGTTGGAAAAAGCTTAGGAGAGAGGCTAGTTTTGGAAGGAGTTCAAGTTTTTTTTCAAGATTTCAACCTTTGCTTGGATCAAGGTAGGCCTTGTGCTATTTTTGTTATTTCTTGCATATGTTTGAGCTTGGAGCTCCATTAATGGAGTCCATGACTTTTTATGGTTCATGTTGTAAAATTTATGTTTTGTAAAAATGTTGTTTTTACTTTGTGATCTCGTTTTGGGATGGGTTTCTTCAAGGTTTACTCACCTTAGGGAAGGTGGAGTAACCTTGAAGGGGGTAGTAGGATGTAGACTCAGGATGTGTAGAGTCTCCCATGTGTGGAGGGATAAAACATGGGGTTCCACGATACCCATGATGCCAAACATGGCCTGCGGGCACCTGGGGGGCATAAGGAGAGTTAGATCGTATCTCTTGGAGATGGTCTTCCCAAGTCCATGTGTGGCTTGGGATATTTGTATCTTGTTCTGGCTTCTCCACCTGGTAGTCCACCTCTACCCCATTTTCAGGAAGGTCTCTTGGAGGCCTTCCTCTTGTAAAAACCCTGTTGGGATTATGACTTAAATGTATTTGTGTATGGATGTTTTTCCTTCATGCTTGAGTGTCTGTTTGTACCCCGTTCCAGTTCTGATCCCCTAGCTCGGGGATGGCCTTGAAAAGGCCTAGGTTGGGAGGTGAGCCTCCATGGTCAACCTCACTCTATCAGGTACCTAGCTGGATATAGGAGTTGGTAATATTGTTGAGTTTGAAATTCAAAATTGTAAAATTTGTTGTAACCTTGCATTTCAAGTTATGTTTGAAATTCGGAAATCGGGGATTTCCTTGTAAATCATACATTATAAATTTTTAAATTTTATTGTTATTTAATGTATTGAAAATGAAATTATGGATTAAATTTTGGGTTTAATGGATTATGAAGCAATTTAGACATTTAAATGTCATTTTAATTGGACAAACTCCATGATTGTCTATGGCATCATTATGCATATTATAGATTATAGTGTTATAAGGTATATTCAAATTCGATAGTATTGAATTATTTTAATCTTACTTGTATTACGATAATTTAAATAAATTAATTATAATGTTATATTGTGAAATGTTATTTTAAATTTATATTTTGTACTTAGAAAATTTCTTGAAAATTATCAAAAAATAAAAAGGCCTAAATCGAAATTTTGATTCCTACAAGTTGTTTAGCCGCGTAATATGAATGCAATTATGTAATTTAATTTTAAAAATAAATTCTCTACATACTCGCTGTTTTGAAATTCAGGAAATTAAATTTACACCAGCGATTATAAAAAAAAAGAGAATATAATAAGGGTGTTATTATTATTAAGTATTCGGTGTTTCAAGTATATTAGATAAATTGAATTTTATCAAGATTAAATTGTATTTAGTAAAGTCTAAGTCATTATAGGGAACTTAAACTTATTTTTAGATAGATTTTGTTTTAGAATTAAATTCAACTTTTATTTACATTTAAATTAGAATTAGTAACTCCTAATTCATTCTAGACATTTCAATGTTAAGATTGGGTTAAACCTATTAAAGAACTTATTTTAGCTTATTATTTTTTTAAAACATTTGAACACATTGGCTTAAACAAATTAGATTAAATATTGTAATGTTCAGATTATGATGTGTTGCATTAGATTTATTTCTCAATACTTTGTAACTATGTAAATGGGACAATTATATATTTGGAGTTAATTAATTAGAATATCGAACTTTTAGGATAACTCTAACTATTCAACTAGGGAACGTTATAGTCATCTTAGGGTTTTATTTCTTCTTCCTTTAGTCAAACCTCAAGTCAATTTGACCTTAATGGTCATGTTGACCATTTTGTGCATAGTTGACTTTTTGGTCAACCCTTGGTCAAACCTAGGGCATTAGCCTTGGTTTGCATGCACAAATAGTCTATGTTATGTTTTAAACCTTAGTAGATCATCGTTGGTCATATTTGGGCATAGTTGACTTTTGGTCAACCATTGGTCAAACCTAGGTCAAACACCTCAATTTGCGTGCCCAATTATTTTTCATTAATTTTTGAGCCTTTTTAACTTTGTGGCTTATTGTTCGATACATGGTTGACTTTTTGGTCAACTCTAGTTGACTTTAGTCAACTATCCCAATTTGCATGCTAGTTGAAGCATGTAGTTTAGGAAACCCTATAGGATAGCTTGGAAGCTATTTAGTGAAGTTTGACTTTTGGTCAAACTTGGTCAAACTTGGTCAACCTTCTCTAGTTTGACCCTTGTGATCAAGTCTCTAATCAATTGGACCTTAACAGACTTGTTGGTTGTCTTATTACATAGTTGACTTTTTAGTCAAACCTTGGTCAAATGCCTCAATTTGCATGCCCAAGTATTCTTAGATGTATTTTATTTCCTTTTAGCTTGGTTGTGCATATTTCAGTGATGGTTGACTTTTGGTCAACTTTGGTTGACTTTTGGTCAACTTTGGTTGACTTTTAGTCAACTATCTTGATTTACGTGTCAGTCGAAGCTAATAGTCTAGGGAACCTTTTAGCTTTGTTTGGAGCTGTTTGATGAAGTTTGGCTTTTGGTCAAACTTGGTCAACTTGGTCAACCTTCTATGGTTTGACCTTTGGGGTTTTGTCAGACCCTTCGATATTATCAGTTGTTTTTTTTTTTTTCTCTCTACACCATTTTGCGTAAACATAAGATCTTGTGCTAGTTAGTGTACTCTTCTTAGTTGCGTAAGAGTGATTATTGGTAGATAGTTAGTAGGTTTTTAAAAAAAATTGTATTTGTGTTTTGCTCAACTTTTGGGCATGACAAATACCTTCTCACATAGCTCCTTAGGAATGTAACTTGCAAATTCAACAGGTAATCTTCTAAACTTAATCATCATACATATGATTACTTCCTGAAGTTTTTCTTGATCCTCGATTGACATATGTACATACTGATTCATTTTAGGGTGAGCTAGTCTACATGTTTCCTTTATGTTATTT
Source organism: Chamaecyparis obtusa (assembly GCA_027943335.1). NCBI lineage: Eukaryota > Viridiplantae > Streptophyta > Pinopsida > Cupressales > Cupressaceae > Chamaecyparis > Chamaecyparis obtusa. The sequence continues at coordinate 56,744 of BSBK01013053.1, forward strand.
ACTAGATCATCAATTGATTGTGCTTTATTTAAAACAACTTTAAATTGACTGTTATCATCTTCTTCTTCAGAGTCAATATCATCCTTACCTCTTATTAGCTTTCTCCTCTTCTTCGGTGCCTCGATGGGGGCTTTTTCACCTCTCTTCTTCTTTTGAGATGTTTTTGTAGGTTTAGGCCTTGTGATTTTTGCAGTTCCTCATTTCAGAGGTGGGGAAACACCTGTAGAGGATCTTTTCCTCGCTTGTGTAGGGGTCTTTGCCTATTTCCTCTTCCCTTTTGTCTTCACCGGTACAACTTGTAATTCTTTATCTGACTTGGTCTCCTCTTCATGCTTGATCTTACCAATCAAAATATGTTCCTTGGTTTCTTCTTCAACCAGCTTCTCTTCTTCTTCCTCTTCACCATCTCCGAATTTCTTAGTTAGAGTATCCATCATTTTCTTAGATTTTTTTGCTAACTTTAACTCCAACTAGATCCATTTTTATTCTCAACTTAGATTCTTCATAGTTTTTGAACCTAGTTTCTTTGGTCTCTTTAGGCTTGGCCAAAAGTGCCTTTATTGACCTAGAGGCTTGGTCAATATGAAGTTCATATCCCATAGGAGGAAACCATGCAGTCCTTGGCTCAACTTCCTTTATCAGGGCGGTGTCAGTGTCCACCAAAAAACAAATATCTTCCTTGTACTTTTCTACTAATTTTGCAAGTATCCTTCTCCTCTTATGCATTCTCTCTTTGAATTTTCCAAAGTAATCATGTATCATAGCCTCAAAATTGTTTCCTAAGTTATTGATGGATTCACTGATTTGTACTATGACTGGTTTCTTGATATCCCAGTATACATTACCGACTGATGGAAATGAATTCTGCAAATAGAAAAAGATACATACAAGAAGTGAACAAAACTTACGAGTGTTGGTCTTAGCAATAGGAATAATCCTCATATTTTCTTCAAGTTGCTTTAGCATTATCTCAGCGAGGTCTAATTGTAAGCCTTTCTTGACAACCTTGTATGCAATATGGACTGCTCCACATTGGACATTATGGGCCTTCTTGATTGAAAAATCTTGTAAGCAATAACATAGGCTCCAAATCTAGTTTTTGGATCGGTGATTGTGTTTATCCTCATGCCTTTGTTGTCCCACTTAGCTCCTATTAATTTCTCATTCTTTATTCTCGGTGCGTACCTTAGGGATTTTTCCTTATCATTTGTTAGGTAATCGATAACCATGTGGATAACATCTTAGTGAGTTTAAAATCGATTCATCCAACCACATCTTTCTCTCATGAACTCGGCTTAGTACAACCCTAATCCACTCTGTCTTAAATTCTTTTGGGAAATGAAGGGCATTAGTACGTCAGACCTTTGACTTCCAGGTTGGTGTGTTCATCTTTCAGCTTTTCATCCTAGCATAGATCCTAGTATGTAGATTAAAGCTCAAAATCTCTGATTTTTCTTATCTTGCAGTAAATATATGATCCTATATCAAGAACCAACAAAACCCTAGGCATATACTTAAAAACATGCCTTTATCATCAATTTGTGATGTAATCTCATGATGTAATTTGTATCTGGGTTCTTTGTAGGTTGTTGACTTGATCAATGTGACCTTCTTGTCACAAACGGTCTTGGATTTCATAGACTTTGATGAGGATGCCATTATTTCAATAGATTTAGGGCTTTGTAACATCTAAAAGAAAATAACTCAGTTGGCTTAGAACTTACTTAAAATGGTATCAAATGGCTTGTGATGTGCTTGAATCTATGTGAAGTGCTTGAAAAACTCTTTTATCAAATGCGCTTGAATCACTCTGGTTTTCTCTGGTTTGTTGTGTGGAGAAATGAGTTGCCTTGATACTTATTTATACCTAAAAATCCTTTTCTCGCTCAATTTTTTGTAATAAATACTTCACCTACCACAACTTTGTTAATACAAAGATTTTCAGTTATCTCTTTTGAAACTTCATCTCGGTTTACACTTACTTTGCTCGGTTGATTCTTCAACTCAGTTAACCTTGATACTTTCGTTAACTAACAAACTTTCACTCAGTCATGTTTTTACTGGCTATACACATTTCATGCTCAAAACATATAACTACCTAGTGTATTTTATTTCATGTTGATTTGGTATTCGTGTAGTAGATATAAGGAACTATTGTAAGATATGATAGATTGAAATTTAGTTCCATACTTACTTGATTTGTGTAGGTGGAGGTGATGGGATCACCTAATCCAAAAGATGAGGTGTCACTAACTATTGTGCTTGTTCTAGCATTGTCTATTGTTTCTCTTCTCCACATTTGGTTCCTTATCCTCATGATTCCTTCAATGGTGTTCTCCGTTGTATCAATATTTGGTTTAAGTGCTCAGTCTCTGTAGTCTTTACTTAAATGACTAACTTTATGACAGTGCAGATATGCAATTCCAAAAAAATTCAAACTATGAGATCTTCCTCTCCAATGCATTCTCATGCAATTTGTTACAATATGACCATATCTACCACATGATGTACAACTATTCCAAGTGTTGTAATCCCAAGTATATGCATTATCTTGACTTCTCGGTTGATATGTCTTGTTTTGCCCTTTTAGTTTCCACACTTGTTTCATCTTAGTCCTTCATTCTTGAGATATATGTCCATGCATGTTTCAAGTATGATAGTGCTTTTCCACGTGGTGTTTCTTAGGTGACTTATTTAACTTTGATCTAGATTCATGTGCTTGATGTCCATACTTATTGCAGTTATAATAATAACCATCAAATTTAGGAGTAGATTTCGGTATACATTTTTCTTTTCTTCTGTAAACATTTGATGTGTGACCTAGTTTCCCACAATGATAGCATGTGAGCTTCTCTAGCCTCAGATTTGCATAGGCATTCTTTTGTTCAGCTTGTTTTGATGACTCTCCCTACTCAGTATAACCTAAACCAGTAGTGTTGTCAAGTCTTCTTTGACTATTTAGAAATTCATCCATCCTTTTGGTACTTTCTTCAACATTCTTGACCATCTCATTATGTTGTTGTTGAATCTTCACTTCATTCTTTATTCTTTAATTATCTTCTCTTAGTTCACCAATATCTTCCAATTTTCTAGTATTCTCACTATTCACTCGGTTGACTTCCTGACTCATGACAACCCTCTGATTGGAAATTTCAAAATGATGCTCAGTAAGTCTTAGTATTTCAGATTCCTTTTCTTCCATCTTTTCAGTCATTTATCTTCTATCTTCAATAGCTAAATTCCTTTCTTGCTCATCCTATCTTTCATTGTTCATGACATCAATCATTCTTACCATTTGAGTCTCTTGTCCAATTTTTAGTGCTTTCACTTGTTTAGTAAGATGTTGATTCTTTTCAAATAGATCTGACATGGTTCCTTCAGATGTAACAGATATAATTCCAGATCTAGATCCTTCAAATAATTCTTCTATATCCTCTTCTTGATAATCGGTCTCATTGTGCCAAAATGCCAATTCCTTCCTTTTGACCAATAAATCTCTCAACTTTTCTTTGGATTCCTTAAATTGTTCTGTGAGAATCTGCATTTTGAATTTTGCATTTATAATAGTCTTATCAATCTTATACCTTTCCATCCTTAATACCTTTTCTCTTTAGTGATTAAACTTCCTCAACAAGAGAACTATATCTGATACCAATTGTTGGGATTATGGAAAGGTGAGTACTGAGAGGGGAGGGGTGAATCAGTACCCTTAAAAACTCTTTTAATTGAATCCTTGTAGATATGAAAATCATTAACCGACTGTATCATTTGCATTCACCATACATTCAATAGCATAACTGAAATGTAAATACTTGTAAACTAATCAAATATGCAAACATGAAACTTCATACACATAACACATGTATTTTTGTATTTTAGAAACCCTTGTTACAAGGTAAAAACTACAATGGGGATGGAAACCACAAAGCTTCACTACTGCAATAAGTAAAGTTGTCGGTTAAGGCTACAAAGATTGATCACTTCTGGTGATCTTACCCTATTAGGAGTAACAAAAAGATCAGATAGATGTACCTAGTTAGAGGATTTTAGAAACACTATTCAAGTGTTCACTCGGTTAAGATATTTTACAAAAGACTGTTAAGTCTACTCTGTTAGGAAATTTAAGTCTTCTACAGTTGCTAGAGAGTAACAGTGAAGATTGATCTTTTTGAAAACAACTTACATCGTTGATATCAGATCCATTAACTAAAAGACTGAAATCACCTTATTGTGATGAATATATCCTTTTGTACTACTCGGTAGTCTTTTAACTATTTTTGATAAACTAAATACTCTTTCAAAATTGTTTCAACATAACCCTGTCAGATCTTTAGATGTCTCCCAATGGCAGCTACTTCATGTGTGATACTACTTCAAAATGACATGTTTATAATTATTATATAAAAATGATTTGACCTAATTAGGGTTGTGACACTATCTAATTAACCTAAGATCAATGAATGAAATGATTAACCTAGATCATCTTTACATAGGAATTGATGCAAGAGCATCTCAGGCTTTGAGCAATCTTGCATCAACCAAAAACATTTCCTATTTTCTGTTGTTTGCATTATAATTGTTGCATTTATTGGTTTCATGTTATGTGAAGCTTACATGATGTTGAGGACATATTATGGAACCTTCTCCTATGGTCAAATAAGGATTGGATGGATCATTTCAAAGTTAGAGTTGTTTTACTTGCCGTTAGAGCCGTATTTTCCTGCTTTCTGGGTGTTGATTGCACATCATGTAGCTATTGATCCTTAATGAATCAGCCTTTGTACTCTTAGGTAATTAAAGAGGACCTAAATTAATATATTTTCCCAATACCAAAAGTCCTAATTCATTATGAGTAAAAATTTATGACCATTTTTCTTGGGTATCAATTTTTTGCCAGTTTTCATGCGAAACATGGGGTTTTTCATCTTGCGTGGTTCCGTGTGATGAAATGGGGCCTTGAGAAGTTAAGGAAATGTCCTTGGGTTGAGTGTGGAACTAAATGTAACTTCACATTAAGAGGTTTTCATTCTTTCATTAGTTTTGGTTTATTCTTCCAGACTGGACCTATAATGTAATTAAATGCCTGGCTGGCTAACTTGTGGCTTAGTTGGCTATATATTGAGAGCTTGGGTAGATGTTTAAGGCTAGATTGGTATATTTTTAGTAATATAAGAGTAGAACCATAATTGGGTCCTACAAGATCTTGAAGATCAGATTTTTATCTGATAGTTGTAATATTTGAGCTAGTGGTTCACATGCTTGGAGACAAGGAGATTTCTTGGAGGCTTGGGAGCTTGAGTTCAGATCTACCTTAGGGTTTCCATCAGTTGCTAATTTGTTTCAGAGCTAGACTAGCTAGAGTTGGATTGGATCTTTTTTGATCTTGTATAACTTTTCTTGATTGTAATTGGCCATAACCAGGAAGGCCTTACAGCTGGGCATGTTAATGAAAATTTAGTTGAAAACATTGTCTTGTTGTGTTATTCAGCTATGTTGATAATTGGCTACAACGTTGGACTGTCCTTCATTGGATCTATCATCCTTGACTATGCCAAGTGGTATCAGAGCTTAAAGATCTTGAGTGTGCAAATTAATCTCTGAAGTTGAGGCTGTTTGCACCAGGACCTTGTTTTTTATTTGTTTCCTTGGGTTTTCGAAGATCTTGAAGGATGTCTCCAAGAGGATTGGACCCTGGGGAAATTTCTAATCTTCATGATGTGGTGGAGGTAAAACTTTTTGAGAAGTTTTCTTGGTGGGAAACTAATTTCTTGAACTGGGTTGATAACCTTGTGAAGGAAAGTGTTATTGATCTTTGTAGAGCTTATCAGAGTTGGAACATGCCAGTTTGGAAGAAAGTTGTTTGGCCGGTTAGAAGACTAGTCCACGAGAGAAGACATCTTGACAAGATTTCTTGTGATAGTATGGAGATTGAAGAGGTATGTGATATTGGTTTTTGTGATCAGTTGGTGGACTCTGGCATGAAACCTGGAGAGCAACTTGTGATTGTTGTTGAGATACCTATGTTTACTGATACTATGTTTGACCTTGTTGAGGCTGGTGAGAAGATTTGTTTTCATGTTCAGTCAGTTGTGTCTGACATGGTGATTGTAGAGAATCTAGTTGTGCATGGTCAGGTTGCTATTGATGAGGATTTATTTTTTGATGAACACCTTTGTGATGATGGTGTTACCGAATTGCTTTTGTTCAGTGTTGAGGTGTTGATATTGTTTGCTAGTTGTGGACTTGAGTTACTAGTTGATAGTAATGAGTCTTGTGCTTATTTGATACTAGATGATGAGTTGAAGGGTTAGTTTGTTCTTGTTCTTGAGCATGTTGATTGGTTGGTTGTAGATCGATTGAGGAGGGCTTGGCTGATGGACTTATTCATTTTCCTGGTTTCATGGATTGGCAAACCTTGTGTGAAGATGAAGTGGAAGAGTGTGAAAAGTGAAGACTTGGATGACATGTATGTGAAGAATCAGTTCAAGGTTTATGTGCTAAATCCTAGAAGATGTTCTTCTAGCCATTGAGAACATCTTTTCAAACTTGGGGTGTTTGATGCAGAAGCATCTCAGGCTTTGAGCAATCTTGCATCAACCAAAAATATTTCCTATTTTTTGGTGTTTGCATTATAATTATTGAATTTATTGGTTTCATGTTATGTGAAGCTTACATGATGTTGAGGACCTATTTTGGAACCTTCTCCTATGCTCGCATAAGGATTGGATGGATCATCTCAAAGTTAGAGTTGTTTTACTTGCCGTTAGAGCCATATTTTCCTGCTTTCTGGGTGTTGATTGCACATCATGTAGCTGTTGATCCTTAATGAATCAGCCTTTTTTCTCTTAGGTCCTTAAAGAGGACCTAAAGTAATATATTTTTCCTAGACCACAAGTCCTAATTCATTATGAGTAAAAAGTTATGACCATTTTTCTCGGGTATCAATTTTTTGTTAGTTTTCACGCGAAATGTGGGGTTTTTCATCTTGTGCGGTTCCATGTGATGAAATGGGGCCTTGTAAAGTTAAGGAAATGTTCTTGGGTCATGCATGGACCTAAATGTAACTTCACATTAAGTTTTGTTCATTGTTTCATTAGTTTTGGTTTATTCTTCCAGACTGGACCTATAATGTAATTAAATGCCTGACTGGCCGACTAGTGGCTTAGCTGGCTATATATTGAGAGCTTGGGTAGATGTTTAAGGGAAGATTGGTAGATTGGTAGTAACATGAGAGTAGAACCATAATTGGATCCTATGAGATCTTGAAGATCAGGTTGTTATCTGATAGTTGTAATAGCAAAGCTAGTGGTTCACATGCTTGGATACAAGGAGATTGCTTGGAGGCTTGTGAGCTCAAGTTCAGATCGGCCTTAGGGTTTCTATCAGTTGCTGATTTGTTTCAGAGCTAGAATAGCTAGAGTTGGATTGGATCTTTGTTGATCTTGTAGAACTTTTCTTGATTGTAATTGTCCATAACCTGGAAGGCCTTACAGCCGGGCATGTTAATGAAAATTTAGTTGAAAACATTGTCTTGTTGTGTTATTCAACTGTGTTGATAATTGGCTGCAAGGTTGGACTGTCCTTCATTGGATCCACCATCCTTGATTGCATCAGGAATCACTAGTCATTAAATGATTACATCCGTATTAAATATTCACCTCGATCTTGGTAAACCATTTTATAGCTCCACAAAAAGTTTGTCACCTTGAATTATGTGTCATTCCAAACTTTTATGTGAACTTTGGATTACTCGATAAATTTTGTGTCTCTGCCTTGGTAAATCATTGATGCTCAGTAATCATGTGTGCTCGGTGACTAATGTACTCGGTAATCTCTATACTTGGTGGCTATGTTCTGTGTGTTGACTGACTAAACTTGTTTTCTCTATTTACCTACTATATGAATGATACTAATGAAAACTCTTAATGTATTTAGGAGTAACACCTATGTGTGAAAATATTTCATTACTATCCTTTCCATTAAAGGGTATTGATATGATTTGTCTTGAGGTGGTTTCATATTCCAAAGTGTGTTATGAATTGAGAAATACCCCCTCTTATATTGCTTACCATTTTATATGTCACAAGCCTAAGAAGAGGAAAATGATGAAATGAAGAAGCCTTTTGCACAAGGGTAGAGTTTAATAGATCCAACAAAAATATGGTTAGCTAAGACCCAACTATACAAATCAAGAAGAGAAGGACAAAGGTTGGAGAACCTTCACAAGAATATTTTGCACTAGTAAAACTCCTCATTTTCAACAACCTCTACACCATAAAAAATCACCATGGAAGGTTTGGCATAGGGGAGAGGATGTGTCACTCACTAGGAATTAACAAGACCACACCTTGCAACTTGGGTGAAATTTTTTTGAGTAACAATACTTCCACTTGGGCCATCAACAGGATGACCTAGGGTAGCACCAATATAATTACCAATGGAAGAGGCTACAAATTGAAGTAAGTTGGAACCCACACTATATGGTCATGAAATTAATCCACTCACACCAGAAATAGGACCCCCATTTCCTCAAAAATTGTACATGATGGGAATGTCATAATAACAAGACTACGAGAAAACTTACTGTGTGGGGCAACATGAGCATGACTAGCCTGAGTTGTTACATCAACACTACAAATTGTAGCATCGAGGAATATGTGATCAATGTCACTGAGGAAGGGAATGGCCCTTGTAACTATTGGAAGCACTATCACAAAGTGGCCAATGAGCAAGAGTGGAGACATCTCAAAAAATATTTATATGTGAAGCATATTTGTAATAAGCATCTATTTATGTTTTACATTTGAAACTTTTATATCTAATTTATTGTATGTTTGTGGTAACTTTTAAACTTTTGTGAGAAGTATATTTTTAATTTTTTTATTCAATTCACCTAATTATTTTGATTATTCATAAAATTTGTAAGGATAAAGTTTTGAACTTTTTTAAGTATGATTTTTTTATGAACAAGGCAATAGTGAATTATTGATTGAATTTTTTATTCATTTAGACTTCATCTACTTGTATGATTAAATAAATTGTATGAAGTGAAATTTAAGTATCCAATTCAATCATTGTTTGAAATTCATGGGCTCCATACTGAGTTTTGAAATTTTGTGAGAATTATAGTTTTCTACAAAATAGAAATTCATGAACATTTTTGTGAAGTGTGTGTTTAAACTTTGATATTCACTTAGACATGATCACCTACTATTTGGATTTAAATTTGTATTTCTTTTATTCACAAACTTTATATCATGATTTTGTACTCACTTTGCAGTTATTACTTTGAATTTTCTTTAAAAGGAATTTATTTTAAATCTTTGTAATATGGAGTGTGTTTTTAACTTTTACAACTTTTGTATTAATGAATTTTAATATAAAGTATTTTTTAAACTTTTGTATTCAAAAATTTTGTATGAATTGTGTTTTTAGTTTTTGCATTGAATTTGTGTGTTTGTGTGTGAGCTTTGGCATTCAAAATTTTGTATGAAGTCTTTTTTAGAATTTTCTATTGAATTTATGTGTGAGAATGAGAATTTTGGAATTTAAAATTTTTTGGTGAAGTATGTTTTAAATTATGTGTATGTGCATGTGTGTGTGTGCGTGCGCATGCATGCAAGTGTGTGTGCATGAGTGCATGCATGGGATTTTGTGTCTGTTTGCATGTACATGCATGTGAATGTGTGTGTGTGTGTGTGTGTGTGTGTGTGTGTGTTATTATTTGTGTAAAATCTATGTTTGAAATTACTCCCACTTTATTGTTTGTGTGAAATGAGTGTTTTCAATTTTGACATTCATTTTAAAAAATAAAAATAAAAATAAAGTGGCAAGCTAGTAATATATTATAATAATAATATCTAGCTCAAGAGATCAAGAGGGAAAGAGCCAGTAATAAAACCCTCAATCCTTCCTCAAATAAAAATATAGGAGAGAGTCCAACCTATAGGGCCAAAGACCTCATAATTCCTAAATAGATCACATTCTAATGCACATAGCCTTTACATATATACAATTGTAGACACCTAATTTCGATTACATAATTAAGTAATCTTATTTAGTTCTCTTATAATGCATTGATTGATTAAATATTTAATATTTATTTAATTTATGTCACCCCCCTAGTTAATTAATTTAATTAATCAACTATAGTCCAATGAATTAGGGCCATAGCCTAATAATTAATTAAATCCCTATTCCTTCATTAATTTGAATAAATACATAACCTCATTTAAATTAATTTCCCAAACACCCCTTTTAATTAAATGAGGGTTAACCCTCATTTAATCAATTAGAGCACATGGATCCTAACTTTAACCCTTAACCTAACCTATCCCAACCATCTAACTCCTAGTTCTAACCCAACCCAACCCATTCACAGATACTAATCCTTCTTAATTTCTAATGACCCACAATTAGCTAATCTAACCCTCCACTCATTCTCTCTCCTCCCATCACATCCTCCTAATTCTCCCAGTTTCCCTCTAATCCAAGCCTAATCACCCACTAAACATTTTTACAATCATAAACCATTGATTAAGAAAACCTAATCCAACCCAAGTCAACCCTCATGTCACATCCTCCACTCCCCAACCAAAATGCATTAAATGTCAACCTCAAATGTTCTTACATTCCTCTTACACACTCCATCCATCTCTTACATTCTTGTCTCCTCTCACACCTCAAAAATTGGTGACATTCCCCCATTCTTCCAAGACTCTCTCCTTGCAACACTTGTCATAATATGAGGCATTTGAGAAAGAACAATCCATGTTCTTACTCTTAAATGCATCTCAACCCTTCCTCAAGTTTGCATCTTGACCATCCATTTCATCCTCCATTTGCCTATAAATTTAACCATTCTCCCTTCACAAATCATCCACTATCTTATGCAAATTTACCAAGCCCTTTTGAGAATCAAATCCATAACTAAGTAACATCCTAATGCCAAAATTATTCCAAAACCAATCTATTTAAAGATTGAAAGAATCTTGAGCACACATACCTCCATCTTTGGAAAAAATCTCTTCAACAAAGGAGGCTTTCTTTGAGGGAGTGCAAGGTTTGCATTCTCTTTGCATCGAGCTTTAGTCTCTTTTAATCTAATCTAAGTATTTCATAGTCTTAGTTTGTTGAGTGTTTTTCTTAATGTTGTATTTTTTTGTAAACTAAATCCTTTCATATATTTTTGCATGCTTGGTGGAACCCACTTCAAAGGTCATTTCTTTATATTCACCATCAATTTCCACTTGCAAAACTAACCAAATATTAAGGCTTTTTGTTGTTTGAGTGTTTTTTGTAAGGTTTTTATGTTTTTGTAGATTTGAAGGAAAATGAAGAGGCTTGGGTGACATCATTCCCAAAGTCCAAATTTGCACAACATAAAAAACATCCACCCATGGGATCTCTTACACTACTTACATGATCGACAGTACGACGTGTGGGATTGAAACTTGACTTTGTGGGATTGAGCATTGACCATATGGGAATACATGTATAAATTTCTCTGTTACATACTATTTTCTTTACTATAATAATTTATTACTACTGAGATAGACTTGTGGGGTCACTTGTACAGCCCATAGGATCATCGTTCCACAAACTATATTTTTTGTGTATATGCAAGATTGCGAGATTGTAGTCTCAGGTTGTGGGATCGCTCTATAAAATTTTTAGTCATAAAAAAATTGACTCACACATTAAATTTGGGTTCTAAAACTTACCTTGTATGCCAAACATCATATCACACTTTAGACTTGGGCTTTAAAATTTAACAAAGGATAAAAAGAACCAAAACACTTCAATTTGGGTTTTAAAAAATAAGTCACAAAGTATTGAATGCTTAAGGGATAATAAACAATGCAATGAAAACTTCAATTTGGGCTTAAAATGAAATCTCACTAATCTTGAATGTAAAGGGAGTAAAACTTCTTGTTTTTGTAAATCAAAATTTCCACTTCAAATCATTGTCATTTCATTTTCCAAAGAACCTTACATGTTAATCATGAGTGTTTGATGTCATAGATAGAAAATACTTAGATAATTAAGTTTCCAATTTGGAAAGCATGTTTTTCTAGTGTATTTGAAGGAGTGTTTTTTAACACTTCCTTAGAAATCTTTATTTCATCACAAATCCTTGTTAATTAAGTGACGTGAAAATAATTAATTTGTATCTATATCCTCTCCCCTCACCTTTGTGGAACTTGGGTGAAGAGAAAGATTAAATTAAATTATTTTTTCTTATACTGAGACCTATCTATAGGGTGTACTTACCCTTTAGAGGATGACCTTAAACTAGTAAGTCCTTGATTAGTATATAAAAAAGGTGCTAAGAAAGCTCTTGCCTTATCCCCTCAAGCTCAAGTGATGTGCATTAATGCTAGTCCAAGGTAGGTGAATATCCATATAATTTTTGCATGGTCAACTAGACTCTTAAGTGATTCGTGTGTGTAGAAATCAATTTGGAGGAATCTATAGACCTTACTAGATGCCATTACTTAGTGGCCCGTTTGATATACTCCTAAAGGTTTGATAATATTTGTGCAAGGAAGATAGTAAAATCCCCAAGAGACTCATCATATTGTGTCATCCTTGAGCGCTTGGATTGATCTAATATGACATTGTTTGACCCATCACATGGTCTATAGTGGCCATATTCTGATTAGCTCTCAGGTGTATGCCTAATTTTTTGAGAAAAGGTTTTCAATATAATCCTATTCCATAGGGTAGAAGTGCTTGTGCATGTATTTTATGTTACAAACCCAAAGAAAACATTTGTTACAACATGCACACTCCAAGTCACAAGTCCCTTTCCTAAGAGATCAAAATATAACCAAAATGTGTTGTTCCCACAATATTATTGCCTCTTATGAAATTGTTGGCTCACATCTTCCAAAGGTTCCAAAATTTATCAAAACTCAAGCTAAGGTATACTTACCATAGTCACTACCTAGTTTGACAAGATTACAAAAATTTACAAAAACTTGAACATTTTCACCTTTAGAATCCTTGAGATCAAAGAGATTAGACACATGACTGATTTAGTGAAACACAAGAAGATAAAACTTCCAGTTGACCATGCATACAAAGAGAATGTAAGCTCAGAGATCATCAACCCATTATGACCATAATCTAAGAAGATATAAAATACAAAGAGAAACTTGATAAAGTGACATAAAATGCCAAAACTTGCTATTTGCATCCTGTTTCTAGATAAACAATGTCTTTGTTATCCTTGAGAGAGAAGAATAATTGACATATCATGAAATATATCTATTTGATTCTCACAAGTTTGTGTCATCATCCTTGCATCTTATATCATCCCTTAGGAACATTTATGTCATCGCTTTAGGCAACCTCATTTAGTTCAACCCATCATCCTTGCTTCAAATGCAAAATCCAAGAATCAATCAATCATACCCTCCACTTAGTGTCACATCCTATTGAGTTTATAGATCCTCTATCCTAAATAAAAATCATCCCATAGCTCCATCCTTTGGCTAAGCATTGTCTATGGTAGCCAATACTTTTCCTTGTGGCCTCATCTTATTAATCCAAAGATTGACTCACATTGACAAGGATATCATCTTCCAAAAATCATAAATTTATCTAAGGTTGACCTTCCCATCCATTTGATCCTGCACCAGGAAAGAAACTCATTTTCATTTGACACTGAGTAATCCTTATATCCTTAGGACATCTGCATCCCAATCAAACCTCATCCATACATTCCTTGAGTCATCTAGGTTCATTCTAAGTTTTGCATTACAACTTTCCCTTAGATATCCTAGGGCCATCACTCATCCTAGAATCTTCATTTCATGCCTACTAGGACACGATCAAAGAAGAGAAAGTATATGGATCCTAACCTCATCTCTAGTTCATTCAACTCAAAAAATGATCTTTTAATAATTATATAGTCTCATATGATCTACAATAGAAAGCTCAAATCAAGAATGTATGGGATAACCTAGATGAAAGGCCCACCACAGGTTCTATAGAATCATTTATGAGTCATCTGAGGAATGCAAAAATGGTTAGTTCTATCATAGCCGATATCATAGCATCACCTTGGCCAATTATGAGGAGGGTACTCCCATTCCTCTAGGACTTAGGTCCTTTAATCCTACACATCCTATACACATACCCAGTAACACATTCAGTGTCATCACCAAAAAATTTGTAGACCCCATCCTAAAAACATCCCAAGTTGCTTCACCCATTCCCCACTTATTGAAGCCAAGCTCCAATCTACCCATAGTACATACAATGGCCCAATCCACTCTATTCTCCATCATGGGACCACCACCCCCTAGACATCTCAAACTGTCACTCAAGCATAAAAATCCATGCAAGTGTCACCTCCACCCCCCATATAGGGCTCCTTACAAGAACAAACTCCACCTTATATATATCTCAAATATCCACTTCAACACCACTTTTCCCCCTGCACACCAGGGAGCAACACAAGAACCTCCATCTAATGCCCATAAAATATTCACCCAATCTACCCATTACCCAACCAACCTTTGCACTAGTTTCTCTTCCACCTTTCATCTCCCCTAGAGAAACCCAACAACTAATTTACATAATAAGGATTCCCCCTACATGACCTCTAAACCAGCCACCTCCACCCTGACATCTCAAACTATCACTCAAGCACAAAACTCCATGCAAGTGCCACCTCCACCCCCCACATAGGGCTCCTTACAAGAGAAAACTCCACCTTTTATATCTCAAATCTCCACTTCAGCGTGACTTTTCCCCCCTGCACACCAAGGAGAAACACAAGAACCTCCATCTATTTCCCATAAAATCTTCACCCAATCCACCCATTACCTGGCCAACCTTCACACCAGTTTCTCACCCACCTTTCATCTCCACTACACAAACCCAACAACTAATTTACACAATAGGGATTCCCCCTCCATGACCCCTTGTAGACATGGAAAATTGGCAAAGGCTTAATTCAATCAAAAGGTGCAATCAAATCATCAAATAGCACTAAAAAATCAATAAATGGAACAAAGGCAATTCAAATCAAAGGAAAATTCAATTAAATGATTAAATGATTAAATAAAGCTTGAAAAGGGGAAAAACACTAAGAAATTGATTAAATTCAATTAATGACATAGTTGTTGAAAGCAAAAATCAAAATGAACCTCTTACCCTTCATGGCTAAATTTAATTACTTTAATTAATTAATAAATATGAAATTCTCTCAACAAAGGAAAAAGGAGACAAAATGGACACAAATCACTCACTTTTGTTGAAATGGTCCAGCCTTTTGAAACCATTTAAATGTTTGTCCCCCAATTTAGGGACAAAGCAAAGCCAATTGACCTTACCCAAGCATAACCATGGTTATCTCACTCTACCCCCTACCCTTGGGAAAATCTTATAAATAGAAGGCATTTTGAGGCATTATGAATCCACTCCATATCTTTGAATTGCAGCAAAGCTCTGTCAATTTGCATCCATATCACTCACTTATCATTTGTCATTGCTAATTAGCTTAAATTACATTGATCATAGTAGATTGTTCATCAAATAGAGCTAGAATTTGATAGAATAGATCTAAATTTGCATATCATATAGCTTAATTCTCATCTTTAGAGTGTCACTAGTGAGGATCATAGCTGAGAGCCTCATTTACCACTTTATTTTAGAGATCCATGAGATGTTGATAGATTAATTGTGCATTTGTTAGATTATTTTGCTCTAATTCTTGTTGTTCTTAGTTAATCTTGTAATTTCATGAAGGTGTAAATCACTCACACACAAATGGCGCCCACCGTGGGGCTCTAGGCCTCAAAATTATCATAATTTCCATGTTATTTGCAAAATTTAGGCTAGAATTGTATGATTTTGCTCACTGTTTGCAGGTTACAGGAAAGAAATCACGCCTAAAAGTAAAGAAATCACGCCTACAGTAAAGAGATGTCGCTCGCGGTAATTTAGGTGTCGCCTGGAGTCTGAACGCTCACGCTTCTTAACAGCAGAATCACGCTTCTGGATAAAGAAATCACGCCTGCGGACATTAAATTCTCGCCTCACGCACAAGCACCTGATGCCTTTGGCTATTTAGATGTCGCCTACAAAGAATTAAAAGCCGCGACCGAGGAATGAGTTCACGCCTGGTGTAAAGGGAGTTCACTGTATTTTGCTTTTAATTTGTCGCTCTTATTATTTTAAATGTCGCTTTCAGTTAATAAGATGTCGCTTATCTGAGTTAATTTGTCGCTTGTGATAAAGAATTTACGCGTTTGTTTAATTTGATATCGCACTTAATTACTTTAATCTCTCTTGAGCCCCTTTTGGTGACGCTCGCGGTTAAAGTAATTACGTCTTTATTAAATTAGATATCGCCTTTAGCAAAAGAAATGTCGCCTGGTCTAGCATTTAAATTGTATCAGAGTAATTGCTGTTGTCGCCTGTATTAAAGATTTCACGCGTTTGCAAAATTTAATATCGCACTTGACTATTTTAATCTCGCTTGAGCCCCTTTTGGTGACGCTCGCGGTTAAAGTAGTCACGTCTTCATTAAATTTAATCTCGCCTGTAGTCTGGATAATGTCACCTGACTGTATTTTCTCTATTTTGTCAAAATAAGGACTGTATGCTAACTTCACTGTCCATTTTTTTGTCTCAGGTACATGCTCTGTCACAGAAAAGTGCTCAAAATTTTTTTTTTTCTTTTTTGCATGCAAAAAAGAAATAAAAAAGGACGTCCTATTAGAGTATACCTTGCACCTTTTGGATTTAATTTGCAAATATTTGAGTTCAAAATACATCAAGAGCATAATCAATTTGATCATTTTAAGCTTTTTGATTTTGGTTTCCCCTCACTTTGTATGAATTTGTGTTGACTAACTTGTTGGTGGAGGGAACGTTTTGCTAAGGTAAGAGAAGGATTTGGAGAGAAAATGAAAAATCTACTACTTAAAAATGCGCCTAGCCTTTGCTAGCATCGTTTGAGGTATTTCTCTCATCAAGCTTGCAAAACTTCCCTTAAATTGTGGCATTTTCAAAGTTCAAAACATAGTTTAATCATTAAGAGGAAAGAACAAACATTTCAATTCTAAGAACCCCTTTGTCACGGGGTTGAAAAAGAACCAAATTGATTGTGAGTGTTTGGGATAAGGGAAAAGCAATAGGGATATGCTCTTCACTCTTTGAGTGAATCAAATTCCCAAACTTGCTCTACCAAATCCACTTTTCATGCTTTCAAATGAACATGTTTAAAACTTAGTGGGCTCACCTCCCGAGATTGCCTTAGAAGGGCCGGTGAGAGGGACAGCCCAAAGTGGGATACACTTGCTTTTGCCGCGAGAATCCGACCCACTATAAAATCAAACGCGTGTATCCTTAATGGGGTACATGACAAAAAGGATTTTAGCTCTTTCGAACTTCCTCTAGTAGTCTTAACAGATTGCGCAAAATCGTGCTTCAGTGCGTGTGGGAAGCCCCTTAACATACTTGGGGGATGAAAGGCTAAGATCTATTTTGAACGGAAAACTTACTACAAAATAGTAAAAATAGCAAAAACTACCTAATAGAGCCATTTAAAAGCCAAATTTGTGCTAGGTAGCTTGCTTGGAAGTCTTTCTTGTGATCAAACCCGTGGAAACATTTGAGAATATACACATTAGAATGATCTAGGGACATGGTGAACTATTGATGTGTGTGTTGAGATTGTCTTCAACTTTTCAAACAAGAAGTTCCAAAGTACTTGATCAAAATACAATTAAAATTTTTAAATCTTATAAACTGCTCAATACCATTTACCCATTCCAAACCAACCCAACCGGATTGAAATTCATGAAGGAAGTTTATTTGGGAAACAAATCAATCCTATTATGGAGCATAATTATCAAAGTCAAGATCAAGATCTCCATAGGAATCAAAGCGATGAGGTTTCTGAAGATGACATTGTTGAAGCATCCCAAAGTCC
Organism: Chamaecyparis obtusa; assembly: GCA_027943335.1. Lineage (NCBI taxonomy): Eukaryota > Viridiplantae > Streptophyta > Pinopsida > Cupressales > Cupressaceae > Chamaecyparis > Chamaecyparis obtusa. The sequence continues at coordinate 74,697 of BSBK01013053.1, forward strand.
TGTGTTTCTGGAAATAATGGAATTACTTTTGAAGTGGGATAAAGACACATATTTTCTAGCTTTCGCTCAAGCAGGAGCTAAACTTCCTTATAATTATGACACATCAACCTTGAGAAAGAATGAGGAAAACCAAAGAGATACATCATATAAAATGCCATTCTTAATATCAAGCTATTCTTTTCAAAGTGATGAGGTGTCTAAAGATGATGTTGTGAGAGCATCCCAAGATCCCGTGTTTATAGAAATAATGGAACGAATTTTGGACTGGGATAAAGAAGCATATTTCCTAACTTTAGCTCAAGCAGGAGCTAAGCTTCCTCATAATTTTGACACATCAACCTTGAGAAAGGATGAGGAAAAACAAAAAGATACTTTATCTAAAGAGCCATCATTAAGATCAATTTGGCCATTCCTTTATGATGATGGGCCATCCGTATCTTCATCCTCGTCACAAAAAGAAGCATTTAAGAGTGATAAACTTATCGCAGATCAAAGGAAATTGCATAATCAACCTATTGGTGATCAAGATAATAAAGAATATGGAGTGAAAAATACCGCTCTCAAGCAAGATCTAATTCAAAAACCTCCATATAGCAAGAGTAATCCATTCATCCTTTGTCCATCTCCTAACAAGGTTTCTCCCTGGATGACTTGTACACCTTTCATCCTTCATCCATCTCCCAAACCTCTATCTAGAAAAGACCCTCCCATAGCTAGCATTCCTTTCATCTTTTCTTCATCTCCCAAAGCTCCACAATTATCCAAAATTCCTCCATCAAAGAATGAGCCTAATGATGACACTTTTCCCATTAACTATGTCTACCCTCAAGGGCTACCTCTAAAAGAAACCCAAGCTAACTCACATCTTGCTGCAGATTGTTTCCATGCTTCAAAGATCTTAGAACCCAAAGCTTCATGTGCCTCAATGCCTATTATACCTATTCATGAGGATCCTACACCATTCTTCCAAACATTCCCCACACATATCCAAACATCTACCTTATCCTTAGAAGTGGCTTCATGTCAAGAAGATAATCCAAAGAGAAAAGAGATAAACAGTGATAAAGATCAAGATCAAGATTATATACAAATTTGTCCAAGTCCCATATTTGATGAAGGTCCCATATCGCTTGAACCTTGTGATGATCCCCTTGCATCCTTTCATGTCTTTCAAGATGATATCCTTCCATTCCAAGAACAAAGCACCCTTCCAAGTTCCATATCTTCTCCACTTCCCAAGCAAGATCAAGATATCCCTTCCATAACTTCTAATGAGCATATTGAAAATCAAGAGCAAAATACCTTCGCTACACAATTCAAAGATCCTTGTCAAGATAAAAGCATCCCATCATTTCCTTGTCATATTCCTCCATGTTCACCTCAAGAAATCATCATTCTTCCAAATCCCTTGCAAGATAATAAATCCCTTCAAGCTGCAGTTGATCCTATCAAATGTGTTCCTATCAAAGCTACTCATGAGCCTATTGGTATAAAGATAAATATTAAAGATAAGAATCTTGGCGATGGAGCTCCTTCCAAAGATATTGATACCCCTTTCACACCTTATATCCCTCCATTCAAATACAACTACATACCTCCACTATCCTCCAAATCCATTTTGGGTTCCTATGTCCCAAAACAAAAGTCTTCATCCCTTCCATCCATACTAGGTCCATATATTCCCCCATCAACCATTCCTATCATCCCTAGTTATCCATTCACTTACCCTGCCATGTATCAAGATCAACAAAGACACACATACTTGAAGAATGTCCAAACACCAATCCATATGAACCATCCATATTATTCCTATTCATCCACAATTCCTAAGTCTTTTGGAAGCAATGTTGATGTGCAACATAAAAATCATAAATCCAAGAATCCATATGTGCATCAAAATCACAATGTCCCATCTAATCGACATGTGAATGAAAAGAAAAATGAAATATCCAAAAGGCCGCAAAGGTCCATCAAGCAAAAAGAAAAAAATAAAATGTGGGTTCCTAAATCCCTCATTGAAGAAATGCATTCAAAAGCATTCCAAAAGGAAGAAAAATCAACGAATATGTGGATTCCCAAGTCATTGTTAAAAGACTTGCACACAAAAGAAGAATCAAAATTGACATTCAAGCTTCCAAAGGCTTCCATTCCATCTCCTTCCAAACATCCTTCATCTTCTTACATCCAAAAATCCACTACCTCAAAAAGATCCTTACCTCCATCATCTATTGTTCCTCCATCATTCCACCACTCTTCAAAGTGTGTGTCAAAGTTGATCTTGCCAACATTTCCATCTTCAACATACCTTTTTCTTATCCTCACATTCATTTTCCAATGCATACTTTCCGTACTTCCATCCCTCTTATCAATACCTTTGAGCATCCTAGTCATACCCATGGTTTATTATAGCATATCTTTCAGACGAGCATTGTCCAAAGATTCTAATGTTGGGAAAATATTGAAAAATACAAAAAAAGAAAAAAACAAAGAAAAAAAGAAAAAAATGAAAAAAGAGAAAAAGTGCCTTGGTGAAAACCTAGCAATAGGCACCTTGGTAGCAAAAATAAAAAGAAATAAATCTAGGGTGAAAACCACTTCTTGTGGCACCTTAGACAAGTACCATGATGAAAACCTGGCAAACAGGCGTCATGCGTAATTCTTCCTTCTTGCACTCTACACTTGGGGGTAAGTTTCATCCATGCCATCTTCCATCTTCCTATCATTTACCTCACTTTCATCCATATTTCCATCTATCACCTTCATCTTGACAAGGTTGAACACATCCATGAGCAATGAGTATCTTGACATCCGTTATCCTTTCCATCAGCTTATGTACTTGCTGCATCCATGTTACCCTATCATGATCTTGCTTATCCCAAATTCACCTTCATTATTCCATCAGCTTTTTCATAATCCCAAAACATCCCTTCATAGCCTTCATCACTCCTTTATCTTGATTGTGTTATCTTATACACATCTTCCCCAAATTGACCCTTGGTCTTGATCAAGATGAAAAATAAAAAATAAAAAAAATTTGTTATCAAAAACTTCTTGACATGTCCACTCTTTTGGATCACTCCTTTTCATGGCAGTAGATCATTATCCTATACACTATCTAGCCCTGCACAATTGGCTTTCATGGCTTATCCAAAAACATGCTTCACATTGCTATATCATTTTTCCTTAGCTTGGGTATTCTTGAGGAGATAGTCCTATGGGTCACATTCACATACTTCTTACATCATAGCCTTTCCATCTCTAATCCATCAGCTTGCAAATCCATCCTTCATGTCCTATATCTTGCTAGACATTGGGGGCAAACCAATGTGATCTTGTTTGAGAGATGGTAAAAAGGAAAGCATAAAGTTCTTTGAGTTTCATCTTGCATAAACCGAGCTTTGGTAATATTTTGGAAGTTTGTCCAAGTCCAACATTTTTTCTATCCAACTGGGGCATTTGATCTTAATCAGCGAATTTCAGCAAACAAGCATGAATTCACATGAAGCAAGGCATTAACTTCAAAAGGATCCAATAGTACAACATTCAGTCACATCAGAGAGAGAGATCAGAGTTTCAGAAGAGAGAAGAAGATTTTTGTGAACCTTTGATGGATATCATTGTTCACTACCCAAGAATTCAATTACCATAACTTGACCCATGAGCCTTCATTGACTTTATTATTCGGGATTAAAAATTGACAACACTTTAAAAAGATCAGAATGCTTGGAAATACTTTTTGAAAATCATGAAACATTGCAAAACACTTGAAGCTTTCTTTTGATGATCTTTACTTACATTGATTTTTATCACATCTTTTTAGCTAATCGATGATGTTTCGACTAGATTGGTAATGATGGAGACATGATATTTTTCTTGCCTTTGAGTGACTATCTTGAGGGATATCCAACAACTTATGTGAATTCGTCTAACGACATGGTCATCAAAGAACCATCGAGGACTTTCATATAGGGTGGAAGGTTGACCTTTTCTTGTTTATGCAACATTGAATTCGTTGAAACTGGTATTCATACTCTCATAGTTGGTTTATTCGACTAGTGTGGGTTGTACTAGTTCAAAAAGGAGGTTACCAAATGTGATAAAAAGTGGTATTCATATCATCATGTCAGTGGGCAGTGGTGATTGTACTTGCTTTTGGTCCCAAAGTGCTCAATGATGAAAATTTATCCTCAAGGCATTTATTTGCTAAAAGCTAGTGACACTTAGCTGCATTGCATTGCATTATCATGGAAGGTTAATTGCATTATCATGTTAGATTAATTGCATGTGCATTTGTTTGTAGTATTTTTCCAAGGGAAAAGGGGGGTCATTCAATTGAAATCTTGATCAATCATAAAATGGGTCATTCAATCAAGAATCAAGGAAAGTCCATAAATCATAAGTGTCCATAACATCAAAGATCCATAAACTTTGTCTAATCAAAGATACAATGTCATCACAGTGATACATCCAAGTCCTGATCAATAACTGAAATATCATGATACAATATCAACAAACTGAAAGAGCTCCATAATCAATCATCTCAATAACATGTACTCTAGCTAGGTCAAACCCATGACTTAAATCCAAATATCCAAGAAGCTAAGGTCTATATATATATCATTTACGGAAATGTGCCTATTTGGAAAATCAAGGGAATCATATCAGTATTCTATATCAGTGAGTCATCTTACGTCAATCAATGCTATCAAAGTATTAAGTAATCACACCCAGTACCATTGTTTGTGTCTCTGTGTCCTGAGAACGAAGCAACAGTATCAAATCATATCGGTTTTCACACTGATTGATTTATCCTATCAGAACTATCCTATGAGATTGACAAATCACATTCATTGGTACCATTATCCTGTTATTATAATCACTTGTTTTGCTTAATTACAACAGACCTATCTATCTTGGATGTGCAAAATTTTTGAGTCATGGCATATCATCAATATTTTTCAGAAATCAAAACATATTCCAACTACTTAAAAATCTTTTCAAATCAAGGAATCAATATGTTTTATTTCTGAGGGGGCATCAGAGTATCAAATTGGCATCACATCAAAAACATTTATCAGTGGGGCATATCATATCAATATCATATCATATCATATCAAGATATCATTTCATATCAATTTCATATCAGGAGACAAATCAGTATCAGATCAATTTACCATATCATATCAAATCTGTCATCATATCAAACATATCAAATCTATCAACATATCAGCAATCAATCAACCCAGGACCTTTATCAATCAACCCAGGACCTTTATCAGTGAACCCAGGACCTATCATCAAATCAAGACCCATATCATATCAGAGGCATCAGAATCATATCAGCACCATCATCAGAGGCACATCATTGTCATCAGGAAGTACATCAATCAGAACGATCAGAGGCATATCAGAATCAAGAACTGAATCAGATCATCATATCATATCATATCATATCATATCAGTATCATATCATATCAGTATCATATCATATCAGTTTCATATCATATCGTATCATATCAGTTTCATATCAGGAGGCAAATCAATTGCATATCAGTTTCATATCAAATCTACCATATCATATCAAATCTGTCATCATATCAAACATATCAAAACCTATCAACATATCAGCAATCAATCAACCCAAGACCTTTATCAGTGAACCCAAGACCTTTATCAGTAAACCCAGGACCTATCATCAAATCAGGACCCATATCATATTAGAGGCATCAGAATCATATCAGCACCATCATCAGAGGCACATCATCATCATCAGGAAGTACATCAATCAGAACGATCAGAGGCATATCAGAACCAAGGACCTGAATCAGATCATCATACTAAGGGAATCTTTGAATCGGTGTTCTTCGCACATCGACTCAAAGAGGGGCATTTGTAGACATGGAAAATTGGCAAAGGCTTAAATCAATCAAAAGGTGCATCAAGTCATCAAAATAGCATGAAAAAATAGCATAAATGGAACAAAGGCAATTCAAATCAAAGGAAAATTCAATTAAATGATTAAATGATTAAATAAAGCTTGAAAAGGGGAAAAACACTAAGAAATTGATTAAATTCAATTAATGACATAGTTGTTGAAAGCAAAAATCAAAATGAACATCTTACCCTTCATGGCTAAATTTAATTGCTTTAATTAATTAATAAATCATAAATTCTCTCAACAAAGGAAAAAGGAGACAAAATGGACACAAATCACTCACTTTTGTTGAAATGGTCCAGCCTTTTGAAACCATTTAAATGTTTGTCCCCCAATTTAGGGACAAAGCAAAGCCAATTGACCTTACCCAAGCATAACCATGGTTATCTCACTCTACCCCCTACCCTTGGGAAAATCTTATAAATAGAAGGCATTTTGAGGCATTAATCATCCACTCCATATCTTTGAATTGCAGCAAAGCTCTTGCAATTTGCATCCACACCACTCACTTAGCATTTTCATTGATATTTAGCTTAAATTGGTGATCATTTTAGAGATTTTCTTATCAAATAGAGCTAGAATTTGATAATTAGATCTAAATTTGCATATCATATAGCTTAATTCTCATCTTTAGAGTGTCACTAGTGAGGATCATAGCTGAGAGCCTCATTTACCACTTTATTTTAGAGAACCATGAGATGTTGATAGATTAATTGTGCATTATTTAGATTAGTTTGCTTTGAATAGTGTAAATTCTCTTTAAATCTTGTAATTTCATGAAGGTGTAAATCACTCACACACACCCCTAAACTAGCCACTCATACCACAAGTCCCCACTACCGCACCCACATTCCCATACATTTCCACATCACCACCTTATGTAAGGTCAGACTCTTCATGGGGTCTTACTCAAGTACAAATGCACACCTTGGGAATCTAAATGCAATCACATATCTCCAATCCCATTGTACCACAACCATCCATTCAATGGACAACATAGCCACTACCACATCCTCATTAAACCACACCCACCCCTACATTCACCAAGTACCCTGTCATGCCATCATCTATCATCCCTCAAATAGTACCACCACCACAACAACAAGGCCCTTCACATTTTTATAATTACCTTGCACCACCACCAACTCTTGCTAATGTCCAAGGATTTCATCCAATCCTTATAAATGCAAGTATGCATCCTATGTACATTGGGAAAGCCCATACAAAACCCTATATCCAAACACATAAAAAATCTACCATATTTTACCAACCCCCTCTGAAGTAACAATATCTTCCCCCACAATAGCAGTACTCTTCCCTACCATCATAACAATAGCCACCGACATACCCCCCACAACAATACACAATGATAGCTCAGCAAAAATACCTTTCCCAACCTCCTCTACAAAACCTATTGCAATCTGCATACCTAACTAGGCCATCCCCTTATTGAACCCCACAATATCCCCCTCAAAATCACCCATATTCACCTACACCATCCAAACCTTTCCAAATGAGAGTACCCACTCTAGCATCTTCCAACCTAGAATTAGAAGAAATGAAGAATGCTCTTAAGTAGCTCCATGTTAGGACTGAGAGAAAAACCTTTAAGTTTGAAGAGGCTAGTCCTTATCCCTTTGACCAATCTATCATAGCACTCCCCTTCCACAAACATTTTGAAACTCCCAAGTTTTACAAGTACTAGGGGAAGGGAGATCAAGTCATCCATGTCAAGGAATTATACATGGCTTGTCAAGAGGTTTCCTATAGTGATAATTTTATCATGCACCTCTTTTCCAAGAGCCTAGGGGGAACCTCTCTTGATTAGTTCTACAAGATACCTTAATGACCAGTGTCAAACTTTGTAGAATTATCCAAAAATTTTACCTTATGGATCAGTGTTGACCTTTGTAGAATTATCCAAAAAGTTCATAGTACAGTATGTGCATAACATTTAGAATAAACTATCTCTCTTGGATCTATGCAACTCAAAACATAAGAGAGGTGAGAGCTTGGATGATTATCTACAAAGATGGTAGAACCTCACCATGAGGCTATCCTATCAATCCACATAGAAGCATCTAATGAAGATATTTATCGACAACTTGCATCCAAAGTTATCCCACTATATGTGCATGAACTGCATCCAGACCTACTAGGACATCAAGGGAAAAGGGATGAACATTGAAAAAGGCCTCTTGGATGACGATACTATCAAGCACTACAAAGAAACCCATCATGATAGGACCAACAATGACCATACCCATTAATGGAACACAAACAAGAATTTTGTCACTGATGGAGCAACTGATACCAAGCATGTCTAGGTTGTTGTGGTTGGTCCTAAATCACCCACACCAACATACCAACAACCTATACCCATCTACCAAACACCTGGGATAACCTATCAACTAGCCATACAAAATTTTCAACCCATAGAAAACCAAACTAATTCTATATCAGTCACACTAGGAAAATCCAAGCTGCGCATCCAGAACAATCATAAATGCACATTCATCCCTCTTGGTGAACCATTGGATGTAATATTTCATTGAATGGACAATACCAACTTGATTGTATATCCTCAAACCCATCCATTCAATGAGTCAACCCCAAAACCCACACGGTACAAAGATAATAAGTATTGTGACTATTATCGTGTCAAGGGACACAATACCGTGAAGTGCATGAAACTCAAGCATTACATCTACGATCTCATATACAAGAAGGAGACCACCACCGATGCACCTACCTAGGCCTTGTCCAAAGCAAAACTACAGATTTAAAAAAATGTGTTTCCTCAACACAATTCTAGAAAAACAATAGCTAACGCAAACCCACCAGCCCAAAACCAAGGTAGGGGTAAGAAAGGTGATCACATTGATGGAAAGGATTACATGACTACCTAAATAAATTATGATATATTTGTTGGATGCATCTCCCAAGTTGAACCCATGATTAATGTTATCCATTTAAAAGGTGCAGATAGTCAATGTGCGGTCACCACACGTAGGGGTAGGATATTCATTGTCGATGCTAATACTTCTTCCTCATGTAATGCACAATACAACCTCCTAGAACACCTTGGGAATATGTCCAACCAAATCTCCATCTTGGATCTTCTTCGCACCTCACTCATCTATCAATAAATACTCACCAAGGCTCTCCAAGAGGTGCCTATCCCCACATACATTAATACCACTCAATTTGAGAATTGTGTGGGACACTTATCTACATCATTTAAACCCTCTAATATACCATCCATCAAACCAGACCATAATCTCACACTCTGCATAGCCATCATGGTTAATGAATTTGTAGTCAAGAGGGTCATGATAGATAATAGTTTGACCCTCAACCTATTTATAAGTTAAAGTTCATCAAAAAAGTGGGGTATATTGAAGTAGACATCACATGAGGTCATCACCATCAAATTATATTGCAATGTAGAGTGTACCTCATAAGGTGCCATCTTGTTACCCATCAAATTGAGTCGAGAAATAGAAGAAACTACATGTCATGTTTATGGTCTGGACCTCCTTACAACATCCTCCTCGATTGCCCTTGGATTTAGTTCATGTAGGTCATTCCCTCCATGTTCTATCAATACATCAAATTCCCACACTAAGGCACAAAAATCACCATTCATGCTAATCCACAACCCTTCGCACACTATTGTACGTTGGAAGCTTCATTCTCCCACTATACCCATTGTCCTGGAATTGACATTGAAACTTATGTTGCCAGTTCCTCTTGATCCCATTGTGATATAGAAACAATCCTTGCCTCCACCATTTCCACTGTCAAGATCAATAATAGAGGTTGTGGTGAGTAAAAATTAACAGATGCCTTTATAGTACGGGACCTACCACTTGATCCACATACTCAAGGATGTCCACCTCACCAATGCAAAAGCCAGCAAGAGGAACATAAAAAATAAAATAAAATAGGTTCATCCACTTTTCTATCACATGACATTCTGAACAGTTAAGAGATGGAGCACTAAGAACTCTTCAAATAATTTTGCGGATTCATGTGCAACTTAGACTAACACTATATCATCTTGGACAACATATTTCCACTACAATATCAAAATCTTCTTAGTAATTTTAGATATTCCAATGTTTGAAGGTTAAATTAAGATTAAGGCCCTAAAGTATGGGTGAGTGGTCATGCTTTTCCTTTTCTTAAATAGGGACCATCTCTAATGTGATGACCATCTTTAACATCTAACAACATTAGATACTAAAATATTCTAAAAGAATAAAACTTACTATAATATTGACATGCACACTCATTCATAATTCCTAGAGAATATTAAGATGAGAGAATAAACAATGTATAAAAAATTTCCCTATCATCAACTTGATTAAGAACTTCCAAATGATAAATTAAACTTTGACAATTCGAAATTAAACTTGCAAAGGAATGGATGGAGGATCACAAAAAAAAATGTAAATATCTATGCAAATATATAATTGAGAGGTGGGTAATATTGTTGTTTCTTTTTCTTCAATTAAATTCATTTTAAAAAATCAAAGTAGAATAAAATAGAAAATTTCAATTAAACAAAGTAGAAAAAATAGAGAATTTAACAAAAAAAAAGTAGAAAAAACATAGAATTTTAAAAAATTAAGTAGAAATAAAACATAGAATTTTAAAAAAAACAAAGTAAAAAAATAGAGAATTAAAAAGGGAAGAAGTTGAAAAAAGTATAGCCGTTACCTAGCGGCATTCAAATTAAGACATTAAATTTGATTCACATCTTTCTATTTTGAAACGGCTTTTTGGTTTGAGTCTGTTCTTTAGAGGCCTTCCACGCATAACCGACAGCTTCTATGCAAACTGTTTCTCTCTTCTTTCACAGCGATTCCTTTCATTTCTTGGAGGTTTTGTAATCTTTTCCAAGATCATGTGGGTAATGTTTTCCAGTGTGGTAATCTTTTCCAAGATCATGAACACTGATGAAGATGAGCTGCCTACAATTATGGCTGTGGATGTGAAATATGATCTTTTTCCAAGATCGTGGACCCATCTTTTCAAAGATCATGTGGCTAATCTTAGTCAATAAGATGGGGAAGGAGGGTGAAATTTGGAGGCAGTTGATGGAAAATATAAATATAAAAGTTGAGCTACAAATCTTTCAAATTGGAGTCCCTTGGGGTGGGCAGAAACACCAGCTGTGGACATATTGCCATACAAATTTGTAAAATGTGTCGTTGAGATGAAGTGCAGAGTTTCAGCTAGTGATGATCAGTACACCAATTTGAAAATGACTCAAGTCCATCAGATTTCGAGAACAGAGGCAACAGAAGTAGCATTGAGAGGAGAGGCTTTGTCAAACAAGAAAGGTGGATTTCTTCTCTTCATCATGTTTTTCTTTTGCATTTATCTCTTCTGATTTTGATTTTGATACACCATTATTTTAATTATGGGTGTCAATCTGTTAAGCCTGACTCCCTACACATATAGTTGTACTTGTTAGGGTTCCTCTATTTTTGTTTGGCATTCTTGCATGATGCCATGATGTGGGTAGAGTAGTATATTTAAATTAGAATTCAGCAAATCCATCTCAGGATCTAGAATTAGAATTGAGGCATGGAATTGGAATTGGGAATTTAATTTTGTATGTGGAAACCAATTCTCATTTTCTAATTCTAGATCAATTCCAGAAACAAATGGGCCCTAAGTGTTGGCCAACATGACTATAAAATGGAAAGCCAAATAATTTTTGCTTTGATATGCCTGCTTCCTATTTTTATTTGCACTGCACAGTAGTCTAATGGCAGCATCAACCAAATCAAAAGTCTAATTCTAAGGCCGGTGTTGGCCATATTCCAGCTGGTATAGCCATTTTTAGAAAAACCATTTTAGTGCCTAACAAGTTGAATAGTCATTTTCAGGAGAGATACAAGGTTCAATGAGTGTAGAAAAAGTGGTGGTTCTTTGTGAATAGCAAATTTTGCTGAATATTAGGTTATTGTTTATTTTTTCTTCATCTCCATAACTATTTGGCAGCTGTGTTTTGTAAAATTTCTTGACTCTATTGTCATTTGTTGCCTTAGAAATAATTAGGACTGATGAGAAGAAATTGTTAGGCTTTGAAAATGTAGATTAGAAATACAATTGATTGTTGAACTGTGCTATCTTGCATGGAATTTTCTATGGGCATAAATAATGACAATTGGAGGGAGAAGATATGGCAGCGCATGAGAGATTATGTAATTGAAAAATTATCAAAAGTTATGAATTCATAATGTCTTATCATTGAAGATGAATGATCACATATTTATCATGTGTTTTATATGTTAAAATTAGTTGTCTTAAATTATTAAACACCAGATCCAAACCCCAATGTAAACTTTGTGGACAATATCACAGCCATCAAAAATTTTAACGGGCACGGTATGGCCTTAATTTGCAGAAATGAATCAGGGGAAACTAATGTCAGGCCAATGCTGTAACAAGGAAACTTCATTGATAATCCAATTAGGAAGAGGGTAACTAAAATTGCAGACAATCAAATTCTATTTTGTAATTCAAAGTTTACAGAGCATATTCATTTTGCAATTGGTAAGAGAAGTTTAAAAGAGAAACTACAATTTCCTACTTGTAAGAGAACATGTCAAAGGCCATCAGTAAGAAGTTATTATCTATCCACATGCAAACTCACCTCCCATTTTCTTGGTTTTGAACATCTTGTCACTTTGGAGACAATCTTATTAAATAGTATTCCTCCTCTTCTATTGCTCGATCAAAATTTCTCTTTCTCTACTACTCCTTTGTATCTTGAATTGTTTTAGGCTGTATCCATGTATTAGGCTAAAAAAATATGGCCTTTAAGGTTTAGAGGGGAGAAATTTGGGGAAGTCTTTGAAGTGCACCCTGTTACCTATATCTCTACTCTGTTATAAAACAGATTTCTTCACTCATTTTTTCATTTTTCAAAATTAATTTGTTTGTAGCCTGGATACTTCAAATTCTTGGATATGTAATTGTGCTCCACAAAATCCTAATTTTCTAAGCCTTCTTACTTATGAAATGAATCTAATTCGATTGTTCTTAAGATAATATGATTTAAACAAATATAAGTTTTGTCTGGTAGTTTCAAATGAAAGGAATTTGTGAGTTTTATGTATTGGTTGAAAGATTCGACAATTCAGAAGCACAAATTTTTGAATGCAGTAGTTGTGGCATTGTTGATGCTACAGAAAGATTCCACAGCTCAGAAGCACAAATTTCAAAAGAAGTAAGTGGGATGAGAAATATCTTGGATTTACACTTCTATTATGTTCCAATTGTGCACTGTTGTGATAGATTTCATATATTTCTGGTGTTTAATGTTTGTAGTGGAATGACTATTGGCCATGGTCATTCTTAAAAGCTTTTGTCTTTTGCAATGTGTGTGTCTTAACATTGAACATGTTATTAGAATTACAATATTCACTACATATAATTCACATTCTAATATGAATAATAATATATAATATTAAAAAATCACAAGACAATTGACTAACACTCTTTATATTAAAAAAAATCTTGAACTATTTTTGTACGGATTATTTTTTAAAATTATATGCATCTCAAAATTTCCTTTACATGTGTATTTCAACTTTTGCATACTTACACTTTGAATTTACATTAAAATGTTAAATTATTTTGATGTTAGTGTACTTCAAATTTGGTATGTCTAAATATTATAAATATGTCAAATTGTGCTTCATATTTAGTATTTGTTACTTTAGAATTAGATTTTTACTTTAGAAAAAGGTATTCATTTTTTGTTTTCATAATGTATGTATTTTAACTAACATTTAGATCATGTGGGAGAGAGGGAGAGGGAGGTTGGGGGGGGAAGGGGGGAAAGGGAGGGTGGGTGGGGGAGGGAGAGGAGAGAGGGGAGAAAGGGAGGGAGGGGGAGTGGGGAGGGGTGGGAGAAGGAGATGGAGAAGGAGGGAGAGAGAGGAAGAGAGAGGAGTAGGAGGGAGAGGAGAGGGAGAGGGAGAGGGAGAGGGAGAGGGAGAGGGAGAGGGAGGGAGGGAGAGGCAAGATAAAGGGAAGGGGAGTGTGGGTGGAGGGTGAGGTGAGAGGGAGGGGGGGAGCGGGAGGAAGGAGGGAGAGGGAAAGGGAGAGGAAGGGAGAGGAGGGAGAGAGGGAGAGGGAGGGAGAGAGAGAGAGAGAGAGAGAGAGAGAGAGAGAGAGAGAGAGAGAGAGAGAGAGAGAGAGGAGGGGTAGGGAGGGAGGGAGAGGAAGAGAGAGGGAAAGGAGGGAGAGGGAGAGGGAGAGGAAGGGGGAGAGAGCAAGAGGGAAATGGAGACAAGGGAGCATGGGAGGGGGAGCGGGGGGGGAGGGAAAAGGAGAGGAAGAGGGAGATGGAGACAGAGATAGAGAGGGAGAGGGTTAGAGGGAGAGGAAGGGGGGAGAGGGGGGAGAGGGAGAAGAAGGGGAAGAAAGGGAGAGGGAGAGGAGAGGGAGAGGGAGAGGAAGAGGGAGAGGGGAGAGGAAGAGGGATGGGGGGATGGGTAGTGGGAGGGAGAAGGAGATGGAGAAGGAGGGAGAGAGATAAAGAGAGGGAGTAGGAGGGAGAGGAGAGGGACATGAAGGGAGGGAGGTGGGGGAGAGGTGAGAGCAAGGGTGGGGGGGAAGGAGAGGTGAGAGTGAGGGAGGGGGGGAGTAGGAGAGGAAGGGAGAGAGGAGAGGGGGAGGGAGAGAGGAAGGGGCGAGAGGGAGGGAGGGAGAGGGAGAGGGAGATAGGGAGAGGGAGATGGAGATGGAGAAGAAGGTGGAGAGAGGGAGGGAGGGAGGGAGGTAGAGGAAGGGAGAGAGGGAGATGGAGAGGGAGAGAGATTAGGAGGGAGAGGAGAGGGAGAGGGAGAGAGAGGGAGGGAGGGAGGGAGGGATAGGTGAGAGCAAGGGGTGATAGGAATGTAGGGGGAGGGTGAGGCAAGAGGGAGGGGGGGAATGGGAGGAAGGGAGAGGAAGGGGGAGAGGGAGAAGAAGGGGGAGAGAGGGAGGGAGTGAGGAAGGGGAAGTGGAGGGAGGTAGGAGGGAGGGGGGAGGAAGGGAGAGAGGAAGTGGAGAGGGAGAGGGAGAGGGAGAGGGAGAGGGCGAGGGAGAGGAAGGGAAAGATGGAGAAGGAGAGGAGGGGTGAGGGAGGGTGAGAGGGAGGGAGGGGGGAGTGGGAGGGAGGGTGGAGTGGGAGAGGAAGGGAGAGGAAAGATAGAGGGAGAGGAAGAGGGAGAGGAAGAGGGAGAGGAAGGGGGGGAGAGAGGGTGAGGGGTAGAAGGGAGAGGGAGAGGGAGAGGGGGATGGGTATGGGGGGTGAGAGGGAGTGAGGGGGGAGTGAGATGGAGAGGAAGCAAGAGGGAGCAGGGGAGAAGGAGGGAGAAAGGGGGGAGGGGTATGGGGAGCAAGAGGGAGGGAGGGGAGAGAACAAGAGGGAGAGGGGGACAAGGGAGGGTGGGAGGGAGGGCAAGGAGGGAGGGGGGAGGGAAGGGGGAGCCAAGGGGAGGGAAAAGGAGAGGAAGAGGGGAGTGGGAGAGGAAGGGAGAGAGGGAGAGGGAGAGGAAGGGAGATAGGGAGAAGGAGAGGAGGGGGAGGGAGGGAGAGGGAGAGAAAGAGGGAGAGAGCAAGAGGGAGAGGGGGACAAGGGAGGGTGGCAGGCGAGGGAGGGAGGGAAGGAGGGGAGAAGGAGGGAGGGAGGGGGAGTGGGGGGGAGGGAAAAGGAGAGGAAGAGGGAGAGAGGGAGATGGAGAGGGAGGGGGAGAGGGAGAAGTAGGGGGAGAGAGGGATGGGGAGGGAGGGAGAGGGAGAGGGAGAGGAGAGGAGAGGAGAGAGAGGGAAGTAGGGAGGGGAGGGAGAGGGAGAAGAAGGGAGAGAGGGAGAGGGAAAGGGAGAGGGAGGGAGAGGGAGAGAGGGAGGGAGAGGATGGGGGAGAGATGGAGAGGGAGAGGGAGAGGAAGGGGAAGGGGAGAGAGGGAGGGAGGGGAAGAGGGAGAGGGAGAGGAAGGGGGAGAGAGAGAGAGGGGAGGGAGGGAGGGAGAGGAAGGAGAGAAGGAGAGAGAGAGAGAGAGGAGAGGGAGAGAGAGAGAGGAAGAGGGAGAGGAAGAGAGAGAGAAGGAGAGGAGGGGGAGGAACAGAGGGAGGGGAAGGAAGAGGGAAAGGGAGAGGGAGAGGGAGACAAGGGAGGGTGGCAAGGAGGGAGGGGGGAGTGGGGGGGAGGGAAAAGGAGAGGAAGAGTGAGAGGGAGAGGGAGAGGGAACATGAGGGAGAGGGAGAGGGAGGGTGAGGGAGGGAGAGGAAGGGAGGGAGGGAGGGGGGAGGGAGAGGTGAGAGAGAGGATAGGGGGAGGGTGGGTGGAGGGAGAGGTGAGAGGGAGGGAGGGGGGAGCAGGAGAGGAAGGGAGAG
>BSBK01013054.1:2500-96243 GCA_027943335.1 Chamaecyparis obtusa
TTGTGTATTATTTTTCTTATTGAGTGTCTTCATTCCAAAAGAAATCAAAATAATTATTAAAAGAAAGTATCAATTTTCACACCCAAAATACCATCATCTTTGTCTAAAAATTACTTGAACCTAGTCAAAAATCTACAACAAAAAAATCATGGATTAGCTTAACAAAATGGTTAGAGAATTCAAAGTTTCAATAGCTCCAATAGAAAGAGAACACATCATCATACCAGCCTCTTACTCTTATGATACCATTCCAACACAACCAACATATCATTCATATCAAACCAACTTACGCATGTCCCAAAATTAATCCAACCTTCACACATCCATGTGTATGAACCAAATCACCACCCCAAAACTTGAAATTTAGAAATCCCTTCTCCCAAAAAACCACATCACCCAACCATGTCACCACATCTATCCCCGTGCAAATCCTCGAAACCACTCATAGATTTATCCAAACAACAAACCCATAGAAAAAATTTTGCAATAACCTACACAAAAATACACTAATATTGGGGAGCCAATTGAATCTTATTTAATAAATTAGCACAGTCAAACATCATCACATTGCCCAAAATTGTTCAATATGAAACTTGAATCAAACTAGTATGATGGAAAGATACAAACTTTTGTGAATACCATAGGACCAAAGGACATAAAACTTCTAATTGCTCATAATTAGAAAACCTCATTCAGAATCATATCGATCAAGGTACCATTAATATTGAAGAACATCCCAATAATTCAACAAATGTGATATTAGGTATATGTCAAGACATTTTTTCCAAGCATGGACTAAATCATATGTCGGTCTCTAGCAATGGCTCAATCAAATAAATCGCACAAATGAGACATCTACCTTAGTGGTCCATAATAGGCTATCCAAAATAAATTGGCCCACATGTAGCCTCCATATCTTCCATTTTCCCTTCATCCCCTAAAGCATAACAATAGCCATGCACAACATGGAAGAAAACTTGGACACTACAAAAATTTCCTAATATATCATTTAGAAATCAAACAATAGTTTACAATATACTTGCAAAGAAAGATTCATACAAGAGTATCGCTAACTAGAGATCAAAGGTAACTAGAGAACTAAAAGACTCTTATACAGAACCTCCATTTCATGCACCTAATATATAGGATATACAACACATGAAACTATTAAACGGTATTACAAAAGTATGGGCCTAAAACCACCAAAAAAAATAGCACCATCTTATCTCCAATCTAAGATGCTCTATGATGTGTCAAAACACACACCAACACATATAACTCATATTTACAGCTCTTTTATGTCCAAAATGTTTCTATATTTCCTATTTCAAGAGACCTAAATTTTGGATGTTGTAACTTTTAAACTAAGTGTTTGTTTCATGAACTATTTGAAGCGTCATAAAGCCTCTAACATGATCTATGAAGCTACAATCTGCTAAGGATATGGACACTTTCAAGTCATTTTGGAGCCTCTAAAGCCTTCAAAGTTAACTTTGAAACTTTTATTCACAACTTAAAAAAATAAAAACTTTAATATCTTCAAATCTAAACATGATCTTGCAATGAAAATTTATCAATATTCTTATCTAGCCATATGTAGCTTTGAGAAAAATTCAGACCAATATGTGCTCAAATGTAAACTTAATATAAATAGTAACCTTATATAAATGCATGGTTGACATGTTATTTTCCTAAACATGAATGACTGACAAACAAAGTTTCTTTTATAGATTTTTTTGATATCAATCAATGGTGGTGATTTGAGGAGAAGATATGATGATCAATAGTTGAGATTCTTTGAGAGGAATTGATTGATCTATTAAGTGGATTGATTGATCAATCGAATTGAGAGCGAGTGGTGGCTAAGAGGTGAGAGTAAAAGAATAATTAGAATTAAATAATTAAAAATTATTTAATCATGTGCATGAGGAAAATAAATAAATATTGAATCTATTTTAAGATAACTTAATTTCAAAAATAAAATAATTAAATAAATTTAAAAATTATAGAATACCTAATAAGCTAATTAAATCAGTAAAATAATTATTTAATTATAAAAAATAGAATAAAAATAATTGATTAAATAATTAAAAACTATTTAATATATATGCATATAGAAAGAATTAGAAAAATAATTAAAGAAGCTGGATGGATGAGAAAAAAGATAGAGCAAGGAAAAATATTTTAAGAGACCACTCATAATTTTATCCAAGCTAAGGAATTGTAGGACAATTTCTATTAATTCTCTTTGATATAAAAATACATAACATCAATAGAAATGGTAATCATTTCTTCATTGTTCTTTGATTAATTATCAAGCTATCAACTAAATAAGTAGGAAAAGACTTTGATGCATACTATTTATTTATAGGATTTGAGGAAAATCCATAGTCACTTTACTTTACTTGTTGTAACTATTGATAATATGTGTGTAAATGCATAAGAAATCTTAGTTGGATTATATTTCACTAAAATTTAAAATTTAAATAGACAGGAGAATATTCAATGCAAAATAAAGAAATTTAAGTTGAAGTATAAAGAATGAGGATGTCAAAGAATAAATAATGTGCTCAACATTCTAACACCTCAATAAAAATAATCAAATCTCCTTATGCATCACTTAGGAGTAGAGATAGTTAATTGAGGATGTCAATCTTAGTGATAAGCTAATGGGAAGTACAAAATATAAAGTCTTACCATGTATTGATAGTGATGTTAATTTGTGCTTCCCAAACTAATAAAGGGTGGATGATTTTAATAAATTATTATATCTTGAGATTGCTATAAAAGTCTCATAAACAAGCCACTTATTATTCTTCATGGGACCAAAGATCTTCGTAGGTATTAAAAACCGCAAGATCTTACTCAAATTAATATTACTACCAAAAAAAATCTATATTTAATGCCTACAGTTCGAAGTGATCAAGTTTTGATATCAAGTTAAAAGAAGTGAGATATATGGAAATACTTCTTATACTAAAAATATGAGGAGATGGTTGTGAAATTTTCAATATTTTAACTATTATAAAAAGAAGAAAAACCTATAAACATAAAATACCATAAGTGTATATGAGGAAAAATATTTTGAGAGAAAATCTAGACACTCCAAAGTAGCCCAATTTATTATGAAATAAATAACACAATTACAATATGCTTACAAAGTAGCCCTACACAATAATATCACCAAACAAATACCTAGAGGAATTCTGACAACTTAATAATATCTATAAAAATTTATGATTGACCTCCATCTCAAGCACCTAATATATAAGATCTATACAATGAATGAAACAATCAAATGATAATTTGAAAAATATGAGCTAAAACCACCCAAAAAAAGGCACCCAAGTCCAAATTTTCAATATGATTCCACAACTAAAACTAGTATATTATTTCCCTTTGTCATAACCTTGTTATGATTCACATATAACATAGGGTGTTTCATTTTGGTTCTATTATATCCAACCAAAAATGTATACTTTTTCATAATGTGTATTATAATTTAGTTGATTAGAGTACCTCCTTATATCTTTTTTATATGTCCAACACATTTTTGCATTTCCTATGCAAACTTTTAGAAGCTATAACTTCTTATATGGGAGACTGATTGGAATTTAATTTTTTTTAAATTATAGAAGAGACCTACGCAATAAATATCATCCTTAGTGGTATTGAATAGCCCAAAACATTTATTTTAGTCAAAAATCAACTCTAGAACTCAAGAATATATACATAACCTAAGAAAATACACATTTTATAACATTAAATAAGGTTAAAACACCTTTCATAAGAATTCAAACTCCTAATTAATTTATTTTGGTCATGATAGAAAAATAATTATAAATTGATTTTACGCATTTAATTTTTCACATTCAACAAACCTAAACAGGGTGTAAAAATGGTCCTAAAAAACAAGTAAGGAGAAGCTTAGCATGGAATTTAAAACATAGGAAGCCCAAAACTTGCCTCCCAAATTATCTTATACATAAATTAGCAACCGTAAAGGGTGGAAATCGAAGGGGCCTTTCCTTGTTTCAAATCCTATTATGATTTCTTTGGATGAGGATGTTGAAAAACATATTGAAATTGTTGTTTCTGACCTCTATGATCATGGTATCATCTATCACTTCAAGGGTTTTTGGTCGAGCCTGCCTAATCTCCATAAGTGAACTACCACTCATTAGGAACCTATTTTATCAGGTATTGTTTGTATCTTTCCTATGGCTAAGGGTTTTTTTGTTGCTAAGTTTGAAAATGCAAAGGATAGAAAGTTGATTTTATGTGATCACACATTTAGTTGGGAAGATCATTTTTTGCTAATGGTTAAGCCTTGGCATTCTGATTTTTCCCCTTCTCAAGAAATGTTTAACAAGGTTCTGATTTGGGTCAAGTTGCCCTATCTCCCTCTTCATCTTTGGGTTGATTCTCTTTTTGAGGCGATGGGTGGGGCTCTTGGAAAATTCTTGATGGTGGATGAGGAATCAACTAATATTTTTCATTCAACTTATCCTTGAATTTTGATTGAAATGGATATTTTTAAGGGGCTTCCAAAAAAGATTAAGTTGGAGCACTCTAAGGGTTATTGGATTCAAACTTTGGATTATGAATGGCTTACTTTTAGATGTAGGAGATGCTTTAAAATAGGTCATTTGGTTGCCCAATGTGGGTTAGAGAAGGCTAAAAAATCTGCTTCTTGGTGGAAGGGTGCTTCTTCTGAGAATTATACGGTGTTGAAGAAAATATTTTCCTATGTGGTTGGGTAGAATTCTCTGGGTGTTGTGGCCTTTCAGCCTCTAGTTGGTTGATCTCTTCCTTCTTTGGGTGTTAGTTCTCAACCCTCGGTTGAGCCTCTTAAGGTTTATGTTGCTAGTGTTGGCGAGGCTAGTGCATCTCCTGAGCTGGTTTATGTTTGAGATTCAGCTGGTGGGTTTGAAGTTGTTGTTTGTCCCCTGGTGGCTAATTCCTTTGATTCTTTGCTTAATGTTGCTCCTACATTTTTTGCTAGTGAGTCTGATTTTGCTAGATCTATTGGAGGTGTTGTTTCTTCCCCGCTTGTTGGTCCTGGCTTTGGGATTTTGTCTATCTCAGGATCTCAATTGGTTGGAATTGAGATGTGTGTTGCACCCTTGTTGGGGGTTGGATCTTTAGTTCTTGACTCTTTGAGTTGGTACGATGAGGCTTCCAAAGTGGAAGATGGCTAGCTAACAGTAAAAAGTAAACATTCTAAACGATATGCCCTTCTTTTGGCATGATTCTTCGGTCTCATAAGAAGGGGACTAAAGGATAATCTTATTGGTTGATTTTGTTCTAGGATGTTGGTTCTCAATGTCTCATCTTTGGCAGTGACTCTCTTTTTTTTGTAGGTGGTTGGCCTTTTGTTTTGGATGGTCTATCTTTCATTTAAGGGACTCTTAAATATTTATCTTTATCTTTTTATCATCTGGTTGTAAAGGGTTTCGAGGTCCCTTCAAAACTTGCTTTTGCATATAATCAAAAACCATAAAGCGTGGAGAAACGAGAGACTTCAACTATAATTTATATTTTTGTACATCTACAAAATGTCTGATATTAAATTCTAATATTACAAGGGTATAATTTTTTGTGTACATAGTGGTGTGGGATATTTTTTCATGATGCATATATAAGATCCATCTAACTGCTTATTTTTAATTATAGATTGCATGTATTTGTGTATAGAATGGTATCAAATGACATAAACTTACACCTAATTTTAACAA
Source organism: Chamaecyparis obtusa (assembly GCA_027943335.1). Lineage (NCBI taxonomy): Eukaryota > Viridiplantae > Streptophyta > Pinopsida > Cupressales > Cupressaceae > Chamaecyparis > Chamaecyparis obtusa. The sequence continues at coordinate 8,239 of BSBK01013054.1, forward strand.
CATAGGCATTTATTTGAGCCTTCGAAGCATTTCAATAAACAATGGGAATGTAAATGCAAATATTAAGTATTGATAAACATTAAAATTAGCATAAACATTAAAATCTAAAACAATGTCACTAAATGACAACATACATTGTTAATAAGGTTTGTGTCAAGGTTGGACAACCACCATGAATGGTCCAAATACAAATCATATGGATTTATAGATGTTTTTCCTTGATGTTTTAGGAATTAATTTACTAACAAATAAATTATTTTGTGGTTGCTTAAAAAAATCACACGTGACAAGTAATTTGCAAGCTTATATTAGTCGCATAAATAGAACCATGAGAAAGGAAAATATAGTGGAAAAGTTCTCTAAGAGAGTTTTAAGTCTAGGGTCGATGAAGCTATATTAGAAAATACCAAAACGTTGATTACAACAACAAAAAAATCAAGAACCACTACTAGTTCCAAGAGGATACTTAAAAATAAAAGTGCTTCCAAAATTCAACCAAGCATCAAATAAACTGCCAAATAAGGTGAAAAAATGTAAAATTAAATAAGGATGGAAAAGAGGAAATATCAATTGAATTGTATATGATAGCACATCCTGCAAGTTTGGACTAAAAAGTGCAAATTATTCTTAAGTGCTATAAATATTACATCAATAGAAGTGGTAGAATTTTGTGGCAATGAAAATGCAACAAAATTAAAATCTATGGTCAGCAACTCTGACACATAAGAAAGATCAAAAGGATTTTGATTCTTGTCATTACTAAATATTTCAAGGAAATGAGATAGTAGTAGAAAAGAGGTTTACAAAAATAAATGAAGAAATAAAATGATGTGCCAAAGAATAGACCAAATTAGTTCCCTCTTTGAGGCTCATCCTTCCATTCACTTTGAGTGATTGTGTGTTCAGGCTTGTTGAACCTACATCCTTGATTTAATAAACAAAAGGAATGCAGAGATAAATAGTAAAGAAGTTAGGCATCATGGCATTCCTTAATTTTAAGGACCATAATTAGGTAATACCTACACGAAGTTTCAAAAATTGGGACTCTCTTCAAGATGAACCATTAAAAAATATAAAAGAAAGATCGTGTAGTTTTCAATGAGCCCAAATATATGTACAAAGGGGGAGACTCATGTTGAGGGAGACTCATGTTTATATATAGACCAAAAAGGAAGGATAATTACTAATTGTTGACAAAAGGAAATTCAATGGATGAGACTCAAAAAACATTTATTCAAAAGGAGGACTTAGAGATTACTTACCCCATAATTCTCATATAAGGGGAAGGGGTAAATATTAAATGTATTTTAAGAGGACTCTATAAGTTTTCTAAGTCAATACATTATGTTCTTTGTGGGATATTAATCAAAGGAGAATTTTCATTAAAATTGAAGTTGAGTGAATTATTCACTAAAAATAAGTTTCAAAAAAAATATACTAACCTTGAAGAAGAGTGTTAGGTCATGAGGGAAGTAGTTTAGTCCATTCCAAGGAAGATTAAATCCAAAATGCCAAATCATTATGAAAATAAGCATAGAAAGAAACCCATAATTTGGACTTTCTCAATATCAACTATCAAATGACTTAGATGAGTAGCATTGTTTTCATGTTTTTGAATTGCATAGGAATGGCAAAGGGTTAAAGCTTTTGGACATGAGATATAATGATTAAGGACTTCACATAGATAAACAAGGCATGATAAAAATCATTGAGGCTAAAGAAAATCAAACAATATGCAATTATTGGATACTTTGTAGAATAACATATTTTTTATAGTGCTCAACAAAAGATTAAAAACAATGACTTCCAAAAATGAGGTACATGCAAAAAAAATTGAGGGGAACCTTCTAATGATATGAGAGATTATATTTCATTGATTTGTAGAACTTGTATAATTTGTGAGAAAAATGTATACATAAGAAGTTACACATATTTCGCTTCCAAACTTGGTCACTTGAAAACATAGTAAAGAGACCACACGGCTTACTTATATTAGATTCTTTATCCAGTATTGCTTGGAGGGGAAAACCATTTAATGAGAATGTGTTGGAGTTAATATCATTGAAAACATAGTAAAGAGACCACACAACTTACTTATATTAGATTCTTTATCCATCATTGCTTGGAGGGGAAAACCATTTAATGAGAATGTGTTGGAGTTAATATCATTAAACGGGGGCCTAGATATAAAGAAATTTGAATTTATTCTTTACAAATATGTAATGAAAATGAATAAAAACATGGTTTCTATCAAACAAGAAAACATTCTCAAATAACTTTTACTAGAATAATTTAGTTTTTGGTAAATATAAATGGTCATTGAAATGCTAAACTACAAAAGCTTCATCCCAATATCCACCCAATAAAAAAAAATTTAAAGGTGTACCAAAGAGAGTATATATAGACATCCAAGATCAAAAGGAAAAGAAAAACACCTAGGAAGAGAAGCATATTTCATTAGAGAGCAAGCATAAATGGAATACACCTCAAATAAAACCACTATATCATGCAAAAAAACATATACTGGAAAGGATTGTTCAAAGAATAAAAAAGTTGGTTTGCCAAAGGAGAGTAGCATTAAGAGTTCCACTTTGTATGTGTATATAGAGGAAGAGAATGAAAGGGAGAGCATGGAAGTGATTCAATTATGGAACATATATGAGGAAGATGACAAGACATAAGTTCCATTAGGAAATCATAAAAGAGGTATGCTTTTCCAATTGGGAGATTTTGGGTAAGGACAAAAAATTCAAGAATGAAGGAAGCACAATAACCAAACAAGAATATATATACATTTTCATCCTTCAAGTTTTTAATTAGTAGTAAGAGATTGGAATGAATATTGCATAACCCGAGTTGGAAGAACTAAATCCAGTATACACATTGAATTAACCAAAAAAATTAACAATCAATAACTTTCAAACACTCGATTGATAAAATAAGATGGAACAAGGGAGACCACTTAATCAATGAATCAAAGAAATATAAGCACTCAATTGCTGATAACTTTTAGACACTCGATCAATAGAATAACACGGAACAAGGGAGAGAACATAATCAATTAATCAAAGATATATAAGCACTCTACCTTCGGGTTAAAGAGAGAATCTTCTCATTCAACCTTCAAGTCAATAGATTTCAAGCCCTTAATAGTATATCTAAGACTTTCGTCTCTTATTGGATGAGAGTTTAGAGGCAAAAATTTTCATCATCCAATTCCTATGTTAAACAAAACTCTTATCTATTCATATGTAGTCTTGGATGTAAATTTTTCATGAGTCTTACGTTGAAGCCACTTCCAATATGAGAATATTACATTAGGACCATGTGTACATAGCTTCACATGTGTAGAATTTATAGTAATTATATCATAGGAATTGCATTGATATTTATTCATGGGCATAGTGTTTAATTTTCTTCCGAAGGGAAAAGGAAAATATATCATAGTTATGATCTCTAACAATTCACATGATTGTAAAGTTGGATAGATAATTGGATAAGTGATTGCAAAGTCTTGGATTATATACATCCACACTTTCTCCATACAAAAGAGTTTGACAAGGAGAAGATGACGGAATATTGCCTCAATCACTTGTATAAGTAAACAAAGTTTGTTAAATATTGAAGTCGTATAATACAAAGGCAACTACAAGGTTGGAAAATTAGTTCAGTAACCATACAAAATGCATATTCTAGATTTGTTCATATATCTTTATTTTGTAGACCCTATGTGTTTGTGTTTGGTTATTTACTACCATTACAATTAATATTTAAATATTTAAATGGAAGAAGCAAGTTTGGAATTAGCCTAGGCTATCAAACTATTGGAAGGACCATATCTATGTATCAAGTCAAATAAAACTTGGCCACAAATGTTGAGCATGAAGACATTGCAATCGACATGTAGAAAATGCTTAAGCCACTAAATTATGAGACAAATTCATTTGAAACATTGGAAATGAGTTTCTCTCACCCATTGTAAAAATTTCAGATTGTAGAATTTGAATGTCTTGTAGAAGAGAAAGATCAATGGACTAGAATATCTTAGTCATCAAAACCTTCTAGTATGCTAAATGAGGGCTAAATTGAATTAGATGTGGAAGTTAGGTGCTGCCATTTTATATCTTTCACATTTTATTTTATAAAATGCATCTAAAAAATAAATTGCATATTTATTGTGGAAAAATAAGAATATCTTGTATCATCTAGATATCTAGATGAATAAATTATTTCTAAAAAGGTTAATGTGATTCTTTAGAAAGGACCATTTTACTTTTTTTTTTGGCTTGATGGAAAATTGTATTATGGCAATCAATAGAAATTGTCTTCACATAAACTTCAAAATATCATAGGAGTTTTGCTAAGTCGAGAAATCATACAGACAAAATAGCAAGAAACCAGCGGACCACCAAACAGCAATCGGGGGAACATGCTAAAAGAACAAGGAACCTAACAAGAAGCAGAGAACAAATAACCACCAGGGCAAGGACTAGGGGTCCTTCCCGAGCGGAAAGAATTCCAACACAAAAGGATAGTGACCCAGAAGAATATGGGTATGGACCCGTCGTCGTGATCTGCTGGTGGTCTGTCGCTGATGGGTAGAAGCATTGCGAGGTCTCACGAATCTGGAGTGACCGATGGTGGAGGCACATGAGGGTCGCTTCACACCCCCAAGCCAGGGGCGAGGGCGAGAAGAAATCCATAATGAGCTGCTCGGTGACCTGCTTCTAGGGAAATAGAAGCTACAGGGTATGGTCACGAAGTTGTGTTGTCTCCCATAAATAGAGTGCCAGACATCTTTGATCAGAGTAACAAAAGAAGGAAGTCAAGGAGCTAAATTCTCTGAATAAGCAATAGAATCTCCCTCTGATCTCATAGTATGTAGGGCAGTGGAAAATGAAATGTGCCTCGGTCTCAATCTCAGACAATGTGCATATACTGCAAATGCGATCCTCTCTGTCAATGTGATGATCAGTCTATGCTCGCAGATGGTGAGAGCCGACTCTGAAAGATCCCAGCGCGATCCAAAGAGCATGGCACCAACGTTGTGATAAATATTTGGGTCGAACGATGATCCCATCTTGGATGTGTAAGAAGTGCTCAGCATAAAAAGTCATCCTCGGACGTAAGCCCCCACTAGGGTTGGTCCAAGTCGAGGTGATGTACTACTTGTAGATGTCAAGTTTGACATGCTCATTCAACTCCTATCTGAACGGGAGAAGATGAGTCAGAGCGTTGAAAGGGGGGTAGGTGATCAATATCAATCCCAATGGAACCCAAAAGGGAAGTGGCCTAAGCATACCAGCAACGAGCTCTAGAGGAGGTGTCAGATCTAGCCAACTCAACAGAAGAGCAATAGGCAAGGTAAGAGTATCTACTACGGCCATCCGAAGAGTCTGGGAAGCAACATAGGCGGTGAAAAAACCAAACCAAGTCGAAGATGGCTCCCAACCTAAAGGGATGAGCCCCGAACTCAGCCAGGATGATGTTGTGGGAGGTGGACAAGGATTGCAAAGTCTTGGATTATATACATCCACACTTTCGCCATACAAAAGAGTTTGATAGGGAGAAGATGACTGAATATTGCCTCAATCACTTGTATAAGTAAACAAAGTGTGTTAAATATTGAAGTCATATAATCCAAAGGCAACTACAAGGTTGGAAAATTAGTTCAGTAACCGTACAAAACTTATATTCTAGATTTGTTCATATATCTTTATTTTTCTAGACCCTATGTGTTTGTGTTTGGTTATTTACTACCATTACAATTGACAATCAAACATTTAAATGGAAGAAGCAAGTTTGGAATTAGCCTAGGCTATCAAACTATTGGAAGGACCATATCTATGTATCAAGTCAAATAAAAATTGGCCACAAATGTTGAGCATGAAGACATTGCAATTGACATGTAGAAAATGCTTAAGCCACTAAGTTTTGAGACAAATTCATTTGAAACATTGGAAATGAGTTTCTCTCACCCATTGTAAAAATTTCAGATTGTAGAGTTTGAATGTCTTGTAGAAGAAAAAGATCAAAGGACTAGAATATCTTAGTCATCAAAACCTTCTAGTATGCCAAATGAGGGCTAAATTGAATTAGATGTGGAAGTTAGGTGCTGCCATTTTATATCTTTCACATTTTATTTTATAAAATGCATCTAAAAAACAAATTGCATATTTATTGTGGAAAAATGTGAAAATCTTGTATCATCTAGATATCTAGATGAATAAATCAATAGAAATTGTCTTCACATAAACTTCAAAATATCATAGGAGTTTTGCCAAGTCAAGAAATCAAGAGAATATCAATAGATCCCTTGTTTCTAAGTGGAAGGTTAAAAGCGAGGGAGGACAAGAAGAAAACACAAGATAACAGAAATTTCAAGTCACAAAGTAGGTTTGTAACCCTTCACAAATCTAAGTAAAACGTTGGAGCTCTAACAACATAAAACACATACTAGGAAGGAGGAAATTTGGTGTTCATTAGAGGGATTAGACATGGTTACCATTTTTAAAACGAAGTAAAAATCACAAACAAGAATAAGACAATGATTGAGATGAATAATAGTGATAGGGCAAGTTCCCAAAGCAGAATTGAGGTGTAAAAAGACTAATTCTCCTTTAAAATCTACAAGATAAAGTAAACGACCAAACGAGTATAGTCCATAAGATTTTTGTTGTGTTTTTGCTCTAAATTGTAGTTAAGATCTATGAAGAAAGCTTTATCTTCTAAAGAAAGAAAGTCTTGGGAGAAGGCAATTAAGAATGAAATATTAACCATGTACAAATGAGTGACTCAAAATCTAGTTGATCTATTTGAAAAAAGGAAATCTATTAGCTACAAATGGGTTCACACAAAGAAGTTCAAAGTTGTTGATAATTTGAAGAGATACAAGGCAAGAATGATAGCAAAAAATATTGAGACTCTAGTGAATATATCCAAACTCTAAATAAATCAAACACTAAAAGGTTATGCTAGAATTATGTGGTCTGTCCTTGAACTATACTTAGTTTCTTTCAATTTCTTCTATATACAAGTCTCCCAAAAAAATATTGAACTTTGCTGTCCTATTAATCTACAGAGTTCCCCATTAGCAAAAGTTCCATCTGAGACACCAAGATGTATGCTATAAACGAAGTGGAGTACTTGTATCACCATGCTGTTTGTGCACTGTTAAGATTTTCATGTACCATAAAATTCGACACAATGAATAAACTTTGTGGTTTGAGGTAGAACTGTTAGATCCTTCTAAAGCCATGTAGCAAGAACAGTCACCAACTTTTGACAGTTATATGATTCCAGAAGAGGATTTAGAACTGGGTCCAAAGGTTGACAGCCTAAAAAGGCACAAGGAGCCAATCCCAAAGCAGCGACCCGAGATGGAAGGTAAGTCTTACTTCTACACCCAACCCCCGCAGCAAGTAGGATAGGTTAGGCAGCGTAGTGTAGCCTGTGGTCAAAGTTTGGTTACCTCATCTTATACAAAGTGATCACCAGTCCTTGAGCATGTGCAACATTGTTGGAGTGCATACAGCAATTGCAAAAGACGGAAGATATTCTAAAACGTGGGTGTTACATCCGTTACCGCATGCCATGAAACTGATATTAGCACTACTTTTAACACTCCTATACTTTTTTATCATAATTTTATGTTCTACACAGTGGATGTGTGATCAACTACTAATGAGTTGGACTAATTGCGAGAGTTTCTACACATTTTCTACGTTGTGAGAATCTCATGCAACTGACGTGGTAGAGATGACATCACAACAAGATCCTGGAGTCAAAATTTCATGAAACAATGTCAACGTCTAAGCCATGGAATGGAAGAAGGTTGATGAGATGATTAGGCAAATGAGAAATGGTGAATCTGAAAGGCACGGCTAAAAATTGTACACTAAATGTCTATAAATTGAGAATGGCAACATAAGGGATAATTGTATTTGTATTTCAATTCTATGTTTATAAATTAATACAGCTGTTGGTTCACTTTTGGTGCTAGGTGTCTCGTTTCCCTCGAGTTCCTTTGAGTATTTGCTTCCCATTTTCTTGCTAAGTGATTTGATACGACAGATATAGATCTTTGATCACATGCTCTGGTAACTTATACAAATATATCCAAGTATAATATTTTAAAGCATATAATCAAAATTTAAAATGCAGTGGAATTACATTAGTCCAATCCTTCATTAAATTCATCAGGTGAACTGTGTATAACACTAGTTAGAATTAGTTAAATTCTTCATCAAATTCGTCAGGTGAACTAATTATGTATCACTCATTACAACTAGTTCAATTCTTCATCAAATTCATCATGTGAACAAATTAAGTCTAACACACATTAGAGTTTTTTAAACTACCAAGGCAGCTTTCTAGTTATAACAAAAATTTATTTCCGTCCCTTTTTTAAACTTTGCATCCATCACAACAACGTTTCAAAAAATCAATGTATTCGATGAGTGGCATCTCTAATTTATATGCTTGGAAGATAAGTATACTACTAAGTGCCTCCTAAAACTTTTTCAATTCATATCCAGACCAACAAATATAAGTTTATAGATTAGGCACTTAATTTTGAGTTTGTATGATATTCCAGAATGTCCATTGACATTCAAGGGGGAATCTGAAGACTCCATAAAAATTAGGAAAATTCATTTTCTCATTCATCTCAATGTGTCTAGGGAAAAAAATATATGGTCATACTCATATATGCATAATTGAAGCATTCAAGGGCTGGTGAATCACACTAAATTGGTCCAACAACCACCAGCATTGCTCATCATTTTCTAAATTGCCATTAAGTCACCAAAATTTCGCATCAAGAAGATAGAGCCAGCAAACAAACCAGCTGCACGAAGTAACCGCTGTTAAATCAGAAAAAAAAGGCATATTTCTGAGTTTCCAAATGTTAAACGTTATCTGAAAAATGTCTCATGGATCAAAAAGAAAGATATGCATCTGAGATAAAATATAGATATTGACAAGGGTTAAAATCATACAAATTAAAATTGCTATGGGTAAGCTAGTATGGTTTGTATGCAATTAAGAAGCTGCAAAATTGGAAAATAAAGAACTCCATTTGATATCCTAACAAGAATGGGTGATAGACAAACAAATGAAAAATAAATGAAAAGCTTAGACTAGTTCTGCTAGCATACAGTTTGAACTTTGATCCAACTCGCAATTCTCTAATTAAGATATGAGAATTAGAATTTAGTTTATATTTAAGAAGTTTCAGAATGTTAAAAGGACACAAGCACGTGTTTAATATAAATGAACTTTGAATGGAATCAAGTAAAAGAATATTAAATTAAATGGAATGCAAAGAACATTGAAATGCAGCCAAGTAACAAAAGATCAATTTGGGGCAGACTTAATGTAGTGAGTTATAAACTTATAAATGTCAAAAAATGGGCAGTTAAATTTATGAATGCATGCAAAGAATTTACTTGTAGGAAAAAAAATAGAATGAATGTAAGAAAACTAAAATATCAGTGGGTGACAACTACAATAAATTCACCGCACAAACATATTTTTTCCAATAGGAATATTCAGACATCTATCACATTCGCAAAGTTGAACCGAGAGCTTAAAGAATAGTTCAATGTACAATAATACAATAGGAGCAACAGGCTGACATCTTAAATATAAGTCACAAATTGACATATTTCATCCAATATCAATCTTCAGTAAAGATGGAACATGTTTAAATCAAACAGCATTGCCAACAAATCATCAAATGCCATATTTCAGGGGGGAAAAAACCTGAAATGATTATAAAATTGGTTAAAGCAATTTTTCCAACCTCGTGGAATATTTATAAACACATATTCTAACCCAGAAAGTCATCTAAAAAGCAAGAAGTACAGTTCATTTAATTGCATGTATGTATACAGAGCATGTTTTACCACAAACTACTGTTCTAGAACTTAATGGCATGTTGAAGACAAAGCAAAGCAAATATACATAGGAAATAGTGTCAGATTCAAAAAAACACTGCTACCCTAAGCAAATGGGAGATGATCAATTGAAAGCAAAATCCATATTTGCAGATATGGCTTCTCGTCCTAATACTAAGTTCCACCATAAATTTAGGAAAAAGTTAAAACCAGACACTTCAGTGACTGGCTGTATAGATCTTTTTATATAATAACCTAAAAATCAACTGAGTTACTTGCCATTCACCTGGTAAGCTGCCCATCTACTATTATGGTGAATGCTGTAGTGACCAAGAAACATCATGTAGATCCTTATATAGCTCAAATGCTCTTAGTAATGATCAATTAAGTGTGAGCGGGAAAAGAAATATTCGCTAATTTAGTATGCTCCCTGGGGACACGTCACCTGCTAAATATGACCGTCCCCCCTGTGGGGGGCATTTCGGGGGCATGTTAGGAACATCCACATCATCCTCTATTTTGCAAGAAATCAAAAAATTGTGAAATGAAAACTTTTTTTAGTGGATGTCTGTGTATGTTAGAGGCAGCTAGCCATCCCTGGAACAGCCATAGGCTGTCCAAATGTCTCCCAACTGTCCTAGGGATAGCTAGCCATCCTGTAACATACCCAGGCACATTTTAGTTACTTTAAAAAGAACAACTTACAACCTTTCAATGCCTGATTGGTTTATGACATGTCCATTTAATTTTACAAAATTTATAAAAATAGTGTGTGCCATGAAGGTCTGAATGGTTTTGAAGGTCTTCATTTGGGCTTGGTAGCAAGGGCTCAACTCCACACTATATTAGTATAGGGAATGTGCCAACGGCACTGCCCCTTGACCTCACTAGGGGCACTGCCCCCAAACCCTCGTGATGGGTGCTGCCCCTCAACCCCACGTAAGGCACTGTCCCCAAACCCCCACCAAACCGTAAGTCTATGTAAGTAATAGACCAACAAAAACCAAAACATAAGGAAAACAAACAAACAAAAAACCAAAAGACCAAAATATCCAAAAAATAGGTTTGTGCCACCTATTACTAGGTCACAAGCAAAGAAGAACATGGAACAAAATAGCTCAGGTCCACTTGCAACTAGCCAAAAAAGGCAAGAGCTTATAAGTCCACCTAAGAGTTGATGAAGAAGACATGGTAGATCAACCCGAATAGTCCCATATGTTGAGTTTATGAAACATGACCTTACTTGAACCTATCTAACTCACCATGCAAGTTTAGATAAACATGCTTCCTAGAACACAACTTATACAGGAGGGTACCACTCTCCCCTAACTTTGACCAATCCAAACTAAGTAACCTCTTTGTGAAGGAAATTGTAACCTTTGCCTTCCAAAACCCATCGCACAGTATGCCCCAACACATAACCATAGTCGCCTCTAAAATCAACCAACCCAAGCTTGAAAACTTCCCCACACAAATCTATAGATACATCCACAATCTAAAACCCATTATACAAACAATTGCAATAAACCAACACCTATCCTCTTATAGTTATCCCCCACTAGAAGAAATGTTTGCTACTTTTTCTAGTTCAACATCGTTTAATCCTATTACTTCTAATAGGAACATGATTCTACCAACCTTACAACAAAACACATTGTCTAACCCCACACACCTTAGAATCCAACACACCTTAACCAATCGAAAAATTCCTCAAACCCAATCATTCCTCTCCATGAAACTAATCCAATCATAACCACCCTTGCCCTTACCTCAATCATCACACTCTTGTCTACCCATGATTCCATTTGACACTTCATCACAACTTCTAACATCTTACCTTCCACCCCAACATTCCAAACTAATAACCAACAAAAACGAAAAGCCTATAAACTATAAAATCCAATAAAAAAATTAAGTTGATATGTTCATGCTACCTATTACTAAGTCACAAGCAAACAAAAACATGGAACAAAATAGCTTAAGATACACTTGCAACTAGTCACTATAATCAAGGCACGAGTTTATAAGTCCACCTTAGAGTTGACAAAGAAGACATGGCAGATCAAACCAAGTTCTCTCCTAGGTTTGTTATGTAGCATGACCTTACTAAAACCTATCTAGAACCCCATGTAAGTTTGGACAAAATAAGCTTTCTAAAATAGACTCTAGAAGGTACAACCCTCCCCTAATTTTGACCAATACAAACTAAGTAACCACTTTGGGAAAAAAACAGAAATTACCTTTGCCTTTCAAAACCCCTTGTATGATATGCCCTAAAAACATAACCATAATTGCCTCCACATGAATCAACCCAAACCTAACGATTTCACCATACAAGAACCTATAGTTACATCCACCTTCCAAAACCCATTATATGAACATTCGTAACAAATAATTACCAACCCTCTTAGCAGTTACCCCCCACTTGAAGTGTTTGCCACTTTTTTAGTTCAAAATCTTCCAATCCTATTACTCTTAATAGGACCATGGCTCCACCTTCCTTACAACTGAACATGTCATCTGACCCCACTCACCTTAGGATCCAACCCGCCTTGAATAATCAAAACATTCCTCAATCCCAAACATCAATTCCATCCATGACACAATTAATCCTATCTTTATCACCCATGCCTTTGCCTCAAATCATCACTTCCTCAACTAACCATGATTCCATCTTACACTTCATCACAACCTATAACATCTTACATTTCAACCTAATTACCAACAAACATTATTCCAACAACAACATCCACAACCTCTAAACACATCTCAATTCATCCCCCAACAACCACCTATCAAACAATAATAACAATATCCATCACCCCTTAACACATCTAAATTTGTCCCCCAATTACCACCTATCCAACAATGACAATACACACTACACCCCACATATTAGCAGCAAACACAACACATCCAACCTCTGACATATCAACCACCACCAAATTTGCCAAATCTAAGTCTTGGGAATCCCTTCACACAATAGCACCGAGGGATGGACACCCATAAGGAATGCAAACAAGAACCTTAAAACAAAAGGAAACGTACAAATTTGAAGAACTATCCCTTGGACAAATCCGTAACATAAATCCCTTCACTCAAAATTTTGAAGTTCAAAAAACTAGACAAATGTAAAGGGAAATGAGACCCATGTGAACATATTAAAGAATTTCACATGGCATGTCACAAAGAGGCTTATTGTGGTGCGTAACTCCTGAGACTTTTGTAAAAGTTTAGGAAAACAAACTCCTGAGCGGTTTTTGCACCTACCTAATGGATCCATTACCACTTTTCTACAATTAATTGAAGAAGTAAACCATTCCTCCTACAACATAGACCATGAATTTTCAATGCTTGACCTTTGTACTGCCAAGCAACAAAATGGTAAGAGCTTTGCTCCCTTCCTCCAATGATGGAGAAGCCTCGCTAGTCACTTCCCATGGGCTATACCAGGAAAACAACTTGTCAATATTTTTGGTAGAAACCTTATCCCAAAAATGGCTTTTCATTTGCAAGTAGATTGTGTCACGACTTTTAACGAAATTATTGAGAAAGGAGTCACCATAGAAAAATCCTTGTTGCTAATGTAGTGGTCAAAATCTATGATAAGGATAAAGACAATGCTAACCCAAACTAACGACAAATCCAAATTTTGGCCTCAACAAAAATATCATAATGATGAGATCACCTATACCAAAATTATCCAAATTGCATCAACAATGTCAAATCTATTGGTGTTTCCAATTGATTACCCAATTATCTCTATAAAGTAGTTATCTTTAGCCGTTGAAACTCTTATAACAATGGACAACAAGCAAGAGGCAATAAATTGTTCTCCTTTACACTTTAGTTTCTGCTACACCTAGCGGGTTAGCCCTTATTACAATATTTGAAGTATTGGCCCTTATATTTTAAGATGTTGAACAAAGCAAATATGTTCTCACAACCTTTATTAAGGTTTGAATAATTCTTTATCAGATTAGCTAGATGCTTAATATTCTTTTATTTCAACACCTTGAGAACATGGAACAATTTGAACATTGTTTGCCCCGTAGGGTCTATGTTCAAGAACATAAAGAATGTAAGTAAAATATCACAGTAAGCATATGCACAAAGTATTGAGAGAACTCACAAATGTATAATCATATGTTACACAGAAACGTATTTCCTATCCCTATGGGACTCATTTCTGTCCCCAAAATGTTTTGGGGGCAGTGGGATGAAAAGGAAACGTCCCCGAAACAAAAAAAGCATCCCCAAAACATTTGGATGATAAAAATTGTGATTAAATATTCGAAGATGAACTTCGTAATTAAATATGTTTATAATTTATATTAAATAAATATATATTATAATTATAAATTTAATTTGATAGCTTTTAAAATTTTAATTATTAGAATAAAAACAATTAGAATAAAAACAATTTAAGTTATATATATATATATATATATATATATATACACACACACTTTAAGTCCATTAAATTTAAAATTTAAACATTCATTGGATGATCCATTTTTGCCAGAGGGAGATAGTGACTCAAATGATTCTGATATTTGATAGCTAGAATGAAGCTTAATTTCATAGGTTGTGCCTATAGCCTGTTATATTTTGATGTTTGCAACTTTTGGATACATGTTTGAGACATTTTGATCTAGATATTTATATTGATACACAATGGTTTTGATGTTTGAGACTATTGTTATAATGTTGTTATACTGATTTATATTGCTGCTATTAACATTTATGTTGTTATACTACTGATGTAACTCGTGAATTGGTGATTTATTTGCATATTGTCTTGTTAATTATCAATTATTGACATACCTCTCTCTTTACCTCTATCTATAATATCTTAATATATTTAGAGAAATTCACACACACACACGCTATATATATATATATACACTTTCGTTCCCTATTTTTGGCTCTTTAGGAAGCATCTCGAAAATGCGTCCCCTACCATCCCCCCATCCCCATCCCAAAACATTGTGGAACATACATATTCATTGATCACAGAATTATTACAATGTACCTTCAAAACACAATATAAACATTCTAGCATAACATACTCATCTCTTGAGGGTAAGTACAATGCTATATAAAGGTGTCAGAGGCCTATAGAACAACTGTTGGCCAACCACTAACCACTCGACAATATTAACAATTACTAATTAACTCGTCAACATCATCCCCCCCAGAAAAGAAAGTTGTCTTCAGACGACACAACAAAATGGGGAATACAACTACAAAAAATAAATCAAGGAGTCAAAGGCCTATAGAACGTCTCTGTAAGGAAGGCGCAAGATGTGGTGTCAATGTTGCCAACTACTCCCTCAACTGGTGGACCTGCTCAATCAATCACCACAAATCCCTCTCAGCTAACATCTGTCTCTCTCAAGCAGCCTTCACCATAAACGCCGCCTCAATAACCTCCTTATGTTTCTTGTCCATCTCCTCCAATGTTGTCATAAGGTGACTCTCCACTACTTCCTGCTCAATTCTCTAGTGATCCAATTGCTCCTCCAAGGTGACCACCAAGGCCCTCTATTGCTCCTCCAAGGCTACCGCCTAAGCCCTCTGCTAAACTAGCTCCTCCTCTACCATCCAAAGTCTAGTGGCTAACTCCTCCCAAGCAGTCATGGCTGCCACCCGTGCAGCCTTAGCCCCTGATGCTAAATGGTATGCCCTCCTGAGCTCATAATATCCCTCTTGCTCAACCCTCCTAAGCAAGAAGTGGATCCTACTCTCCCCCACGAGCTCCTGGAGCCTCTAGTCCTCCAACATGGCAAGGATCTTCGTAGCAGGCCATCCTCGAGAATCAAAACACCGTGCAAACTCCTAAGCGCAACCCCCTATAACAAATGTGAGCAAAAGCTGTATTTCCTAATCAGCCATCTCGTGGGCCTGTTCTCAAACAAAGGCCACTATCCTCTGTGCACCTGCCTCCACATCCACCAAAACCTGTGCGAGGTCACCTGACTCACCATGAGTCTTAGACACTTCATGCCAAATATGTGTAGGAGCCCTACCCTCAGACGCCTCTCCCGGTACACCCATGTCATGTGGGGGGTCCAACTCCAACTCCCTCAGGTGGGAACTCCCCTCCTCTAAATCAACAATCTCATGTGGCATCACCATTTGTTGTTGTGGTGAAAGGGGTGCAAGTCCAATGGGTGCCATGGGTGTCGATTGATAACGGGTTAGCCAAGCATCCATAGTCGCCATGGGGACCTCCATCTCAACGCCTGCATCCCTCGACATCTCCACCCCTGCATCCCTCGACATCTCTTGCGAACCTACTGGCTGCTCCATAGCCTCAACCTTTGGCTCTACTCCCACAACTGCCTCAACCTTTGGCTCTACTCCCTCGGCTGCTAGCTACTCTACAGCGATACTCACGAGGTGTCAAAGTGAGTGGGGCCCCAACTGCCCAAATCCCAACACAAGAATGGCTCCAACACTCACGTCTGAAGTGGTAGGGGGAACCAACTGATTGCCAATTTGTAGTAAAGTTGGAGCAAGCACAACTCTCATCCCTGCAGGCGCAAGTCCACTCGAGGGTGTGACACCACCTAATGGAGGGGTACTACTTGATGGTGCCACTTCTGCAATACCCTCGACTCCCTCATTTTGATCCAAGGCATCCTCCGTAGTACAGCATGTTGCCTCCCCTCAACTCACCCTTCGGAAAGTACCACAACCTCCACTAACGCTCAAAGAGGTATCCCTAGACTCTACCTCCTCTTCACTCATGTCGCCCTCTCCTCATCCGACTCTGACTCTATCTCAGACACAACTACCTAGCGTCTATGCTTTTTACTAGGTTGAGCATCAGCACCAACTGTATATGTATCCAAGTGTGTCCAATAAAATATAGGCGGTCGATAAGGCTCCAAACGACTTTGTGGCTGCAATTGAGCATATTGATTCGAAGGTACCAGCGTCCGCATAGCATCCAAGAAAAGCTCAATCGTGTGATGGGGCATATAGAAGGTTTTGTGCTGCAATGTCAAAAACTCATGAATCTACTCCGAAAGTAGGGACACCCAATCATACACTATACTATTCCATAACCTATTCATCAAAGCAAGCATTGTTACTGCAATATTTGAGGCTTTGCTAGCTCTCATCAACCTACTCTTCATCACATCTAGCAAACATCGTCATTCCCCAAATGCAATAAATGCCTTCTTAAGACCACGCACCTTGCTTGCCTATACCACAGTCTCCCACTCTGCTGGTGTCAAATCCCCTCGACAAACCAAACGTTCTGTGTTTGTTCAGCACTCATCTTCATTGCTGATTTGTCAAGCTTTCAGCCCTATCCTGGAATGCCAAGCACATGAGTGAATGCAATGGCTGAAAAAGAAATTGTGATGAGGGAGGTGTTGTCATCTAGAGATGACTTTCTCTTTTGAGGGGATGATGTTGTTGGGTTAATTAGTAATTGTTAGTGTTGTCGAGGGGTTGGCAGTTGGCCAACGATTGGCACTTCCTCAACACCTTTATATAGCATTGTACTTCCCCTTGGGAGATGATTATTTTATGTTGGAATGTTTATATGGTGTTTTGAAGATACATTGTAATAATTCTATGATCAATGAATATACATTTGTCAATTCTCTCAATACATTGTGCGTATGCTTACTGTTATATTTTACTTGCATTATGTTATGTTCTGAACATAGACCCTATGGGGCAAACAAACACAAAGAAATAAAATATTGTTTTGTAGTTTTAGGGTTTTAAGAATCTAGCTTTTCGACCACGAATGTTCTCAAATCGGTACCTATCTAGGGCTATAGAATCAAAACTATCACATGCAATTGCCTTCATGACATATCCAAGAAAGGGTATAACTTGCAGCTCTATTTATTAATCCCTCAATACAACACATATCCCTACATATCTTATTTAAAGCATGTTTAATCCATTACTTGAACAGAAGCAACAAACAAGATACGCCATATAGCAAGTGTATATGTATAAGCTTAGAAACCAGAGATTTATTCACTTGAAAGGAAAACACATGCATTCAAGGATACAATTGCAAAGAACACACACATAAATTGTTTTTCATATTAGCTTCAATCTGAATAGAAAACTGTCATACAAGTGTTCCACATGCATGCAAAATCTGTTCTACAACATTGAACAATACTTCTCTTATTGAATATCTCCAAAATCACATAACTTTCAACTAGATCCAGTCTATCAATTGATTAACTATCTAGTAGTTGATCCTAAGAATCATTTTACAATATTACAAATTCCTTTTATAGAAAAAGGAAAACATGTCAGCCTAGGACCTAATAACAACTTTTTCTTACAATATGAGACTTTTCAATTACAAAATAGACTTGAGAAGTTGTGCCCCTCACAAGATATGATTTTCCACTTAAAAACACATCAAGGATCACATGTTGCCAAGGAAGAGCACCACTACTGATGCTTGGACCGCCTGCATGAACCAAATATTTTGCACCACTCCAAAATTGTCAAAATCTTGTCATCTGCTCAGGTGCATTTTATCTATTGAAAACTAATGACCAATTGAAATGCAAATATGCTCAATCTCCATACTTGTCTTCCCAAGATACATGCTTTCTCTAATGGCCATTGAAATTCCTAAATCTTGTTGATCTTCTCCTTATGTGCAGAATATTTTGCATCCAAAATTGCCCTTGTTTCTTAACAAAACCTTTCACGGATAATCTCTAGGGCATACATCTAATCTAGTTGAGTATTGAGCATTTCCATACTCAATTCATTATCTATACAGGGGGAGGCTACTAAATTAGAGCCTATAATGCAAAATTCTGCTTTCCATTGTTCCAAAGTTTTTGCTTGACCTTTTTCATCTTTGATGCCAGGCATCACTTTCTTATCAATTGAATCAATTAATTAGAGCTTCTCCTTCAAATGCTTGTCAAGCTTCATCATATATGCCACCACCTCTTCCAAAACTTCCATCATCTCACTGGTTGCCTTTATTTCTATAGGTTTATTCAGGATCAAACCTTGACACTTCGACAATTTGCCTTATTGCTGAGATCCTTGGCATCCACCTATCTCTTATTACCTTGATATTGTCAAAATCCAGTGCAAGCTTGGATAAGGCATACTTCAGATCCACAAAGGCTTTATATGTCTCATCTACCTTGTCATTTATTTTTGATAACCTATTGTTATTTAAGTCTGTTGCCACCATGTCTATAATTTCCATCTTGTCTTCTTTGATTCCTTGTATCTGCTCCTTCAACTCCTTTATCTCAGAGAACAAAGCTTCTCTATCTGATGGAAACGCCTCTGCCAACTTGAAGGTCTTGTTATGATAGGCACGGGGGGACTAGATACTCCACATTCTCTAGCTTTGTATTCACTATTTTCAATCAAAACCTGCATATACTTCTGCTGCAACTCATCATGATCAGAGTGGCCTCACTGAAAGGAGCAATACTTACAGCCAAGGATCCTGCTTGTGAAGCAGGAGTCTCAGATACTGTTTTTATTATCACATCTCCTCTGATCTGCTCAACACTTTCAACAACATTGGACTTGTCACTGTTTGGGGCCAAAGCCCAAATTACTAAAGTTTCAAAACTGGGGGTAAACCATGAACTAGAGAAAGAATGCTCTGCTTGTTCCTTCGTACTTATACTTGTTTATTTTGCTTTCTAATAGTGTCAACGGCCAAGGCAGTAGTTATATCACTATTTGGAAGCAATAACATCCCACTCACCTTTACCATATCTGCCTTCCTTGTTCAGGAGTGATATTATCAACCTTGAAATCAATTTGAGGCAAAACTTGCTTTGCCCCTTCCTACCATTTAAAAGGATCAACTTTATATCTTTCTTCTGCAACCCTTCTTTCCTACTCATCTCTCTTAACCATAATCACAATCTCTGAATTCCTGAGTCTTTACAAATTCATCATTTGACAAAAATTGATTAAAAGCCAGAGCCCTAAAGTCACCTGTATTATTTGTAGCAACCTTGAGATGCTCCTCACTTCTGCTTGTAGGCATGACTAGCACAATCATCCTTGAAGATGAGGACTCAAACTCTTCAACCTCTTGCCCCAAAGGCTGCTATGCTACATCTTCAACATCAATGATCACAACAAGTTTTTCTTTTTCCTTTGGATCAATGAGCTTTTGCCTCTTAATTTGTTGCTCCTCAGAGGCAACAACACCTTGAGATTGCTCCCCTAGCTCTTCACTTTGAGCTCTGAAATGTGGTTTAACTAGAGCATTGGGATCTCTTTGTAGCAAAGGTGTTTGCTCCTCAGCTGCCATCAATGGATCAGCATTTGACAACATCATCTAAGGACTAAATCCTGACCTGGGTTTGGTTCATCAGCAAAAGCTCCAAGGAAGTTAGGGTTTTGATTTGTTGCCAATTTTTCACCACTAATAATCCCAAACCATTTTCTCCTTTTCTTCATTACCTCCTCAATTATGAGGCAATTCCAAGTCACATCCTCGTCAAAGAAAACTTTGTGAATGAATGGGGGCCTCTTGACACTAGCTCTGACATGCTTGATGAAACCCTCTAGATCAAAAACAATTATTGGGATTCCTAAGACTTTCTGTATTTCTACAGAATTGGATAGATATGATCCAGACCATCCTTGTTGGTTGCCAAATAGTCACAAAAACTACAGAGAGGAGAAGAAAGAACCTTTCTTCTGATACCTTAGATGAGTCTTCTCTGACTCATTCAACTGCTAATTTATCTCTAGATATGCAATTCTTTTTGGTACAAATCTTGGATGGATGCAGGGCTTCAATGCACACCCATATATTACATATGTAGTGGTGTATGTATGTAGATGTTAATCATCTATATTATGCTTAATTCCAAGATGTGGAGTTATCTCAGCAAGCTTCAAAAAATCTATGATTTTTTAAGGGATCCTCTCCACTTCTTCAGCAAAATATCCAAGCAATTTTCTGACAAAAAAAGTTAAAACCCCTTAAAGACCACAAATCTTGAGTTCTCACAATCCCTTTCCCAAATATAGGTCCAACCTTGCACAGGAAAGGGCTTCTTCTTCTTATCTACATCTCTGATTTGTGGAGTCTTCTCCCACATACCTCACTAGCATATAGGAACATATGGCACATTAATGAGTACCACCTGAAATCAAAATTAAGTTTAACTTGTCAAAAGTTCAAATGAAACACCCTTCAGCTCATTACATTGTCAGAGAAAAGGATGGGTAACCACTCTTGAAACAAGCTAGCAAACCTTGCGAAAATAGATTCTTATTAAACTGAAAACTCGCAAATAGTAGCATAAGGAAATAGTATAACAATTGCTATAGCACATGTTCTAAATTATCTACACCTAGCAAACTAAGATCTTGACCAATAGTCCATTCTAGTGGGCTTCGAGGTATTCTAGCTGCATAATAGCAGGTCTATGTTGTTAGGTTCTGCTACATAGGATCTCGGATCTCTACCCAACCGGGCCAAGAGCAAGAGTGGTGATGGGAGCTCCCCAAGAGCAGCCAAGGAGCAACACATCTGCCCCAAGTTCCCTATGGATACATCGTAGCTCAATTCTGCTTGGGTGCGCCAACTAGAAAAAGCCATCAAAACCAAGTCAAAAAGCCTTTTATCACCAAAAACCATCAAAAAAAACCTAAATGCTATCTAATACCTAAAACTCACCCCTCATTCTACAAACACAAATCCATTTCACAAAAACTCATTCTTGCTAAGCCATTTACACATTTTGAAAGGTGGCCGATTGTTTTCAAAAGAAAATGAAAGAAAAGGGCCAAGTGGGTGAACTAGCTTGCACAATGATCTGTTTAGTAAAGGTAAATATTTTAACTAATGCTTAAAGTTTTTTTAACAAATTTTTAAGATTTTTAAAAAATCAGTTTCAAGATTTTTATAATATCACAATTTGACTTGCTGTGGAAAATATCTCCTACTTATCAATTGATGAACTTAAGGGGCTCTATAATGATGGTTCATAAGGCACAGCACTTGCTGAAGTTTTTGCAAATGGTGTTGCACACAAAGTGAGCTTAACCTTGGAGGAAGCTCCATGTTTAAGCCCGCTTGAACTGGAGTAATACTGGGATGAGGGATCTCCTGGGAAGTCCCAGTGCTTCACCTATGTGAGCATCACCTAGATGAAATGAGTGCTAAGTGTTCCATACATTCTCATACATTCTCATGAGAGATTGGTTCTTGTGAACCACTACTCATGAAACATGGGTCAATGGGTTTGACTCAAAAACTACACAGTTGAATCCTGATAGCAATATCATGATTTTTTATAATTTTTTTGGTGTTTGTTTTGAACTTTTATTAGTTTATACATACCATAGGGTTGCATTTTTTTATTTAAAATTTTAGAAGTTATTATTCAGCAAATTGCAATCTATTTGGAATGGCCACTAGCTTACTTAGATTTAACAGATATTGAGACAAAAAAAAATTAAATATGATCAAGTATCTCCTCTACGGAGCATGTTAAGATGTTCGATCAACCTCCAGAAGGTAGAACTTGGGAATTGTAATGAGTGTGAAGTCCTATAACCAAATCTCACTCAAAAGGCCAAGGTTGTCGTGATACAAATGAAATCAACTCGTCAACAAACTATGGAATGTTAATGATCAACTCTATAGGTAAATTGAGGAATAAAAAGAAAAAACCTCTAATTCACAAGACAAAGATAAATAAGCCACCTCATTATGTTGACCTGCAAAAGGAAACTCGTCTTCTAGCAAACTAGAAATTTTGAAGCTTAGGCATAAAGGAAACTTGAGCAGCAAGTTGACAAAAATATGTTGCTGCTCAACACCATCACAAGACATGTTAGTCCCAAGTGAAGCACTCAAACTCGAGCACACTATCATCCATACTACAAGAAGCTACATCTTCATAACAAAAGAAAGCCTCATACTCAATTTCACTCACCTCAGTGACAGCAGGCAAACAACATATCTAGAAACCACTTATGTTGATGGAACCTTTATCAACAATCGGATCACGAGACACTTCATACAAAGAGTTCCACTCTTCAAATTGTCTCTTTGTTTCAATCTTTTCCTAGAAAATCTGTTGTTTTACATGTCCTGCAAAAATCAGACTTGTGGCACACCTCTTCTTCCACACTCAATTCTGCCACACATTCTTATGACCCTTCTGAAGTACACTATGCATGAGGATCACCACATGTTGCACACCAAAGAAAGGGTTTCTCTTATGTGTCCACATGATCACCAACATCACATTCTTCAAATGCAAATTCTTCAAAACCAATATCATCAACTGTACAAACACTTACCTGTGTATTTTCATTTTCAAGTACAACTAGTCTATGCTATCCTCATGAAAACAATTAGTAGCAACTTCAAAAAAAGGAAGAGGGATAAAAGAAGGTAAGATATCAAACAAGAAAACATCTTCTTGTTCACCGTCTGTATCACCAACATGTGCATGCTCTGCATAATCAACTACCTGAAACAATTCATGTAATGAATCTCTGGCATACACATCTATTTCAATGTCCACACTGCTACATGAAACAGCAGGGTCACACCTCTCATCAACAAACTGGATGTCATCATTGACTCATCTTCTAGCAGCTCAAACTAGAAATTTTGAATTTTAGGCATAAAGGAGACTTGAGCAGCAAGTTGACAAAAATATGTTGCTGCTCAACACCATCACAAGACATGTTAGTCCCAAGTGAAGCACTCAAACTCGAGCACACTATCATCCATACTACAAGAAGCTACATCTTCATGACAAAAGAAAGCCTCATACTCAATTTCACTCACCTCAATGACAGCAGGCAAACAACATATCTAGAAACCACTTATGTTGATCGAACCTTTATCAACAATCGGATCACGAGACACTTCATACAAAGAGTTCCACTCTTCAAATTGTCTCTTTGTTTCAATCTTTTCCTAGAAAATCTGTTGTGTTACATGTCCTGCAAAAATCAGACTTGTGGCACACCTCTTCTTCCACACTCAATTCTGCCACACATTCATATGACCCTTCTGAAGTACACTATGCATGAGGATCACCACATGTTGCACACCAAAGAAAGGGTTTCTCTTATGTGTCCACATGATCACCAACATCACATTCTTCAAATGCAAATTCTTCAAAACCAATATCATCAACTGTACAAACACTTACCTCTGTATTTTCATTTTCATGTACAACTATGTCTATGCTATCCGCATGGAAACAATTAGTAGCAACTTCAAAAAAAGGAAGAGGGATAAAATAAGGTAAGATATTAAACAGGAAAACACCTTCGTGTTCACCATCTGTATCACCAACATGTGCATACTCTGCATAATCAACTACCTGAAACAATTCATGTAATGAATCTCTGGCATACACATCTATGTCACTGTCCACACTGCTACAAGAAACAGCAGGGTCACACCTGTCATCAACAAACTGGATGTCATCATTGATTTTTTCATTGCAATCACAAACAGATGATTGATCCAACTGAATGTCGATGCACACACTATCACCATCCTTTGTAATGTAATATGATACACAGGGATGTGTCTTCAGGATTTTTGCCCATGTCCCCATACAGGGTACGCTTCCGAGATGGGGACAGCTCAGGAACATTTCCTTAGGTCTGATAATATAAACAATATATTCTTTGAACAATTTGTTGTGGTTTATAAGCATATAGACTAACCATCCACAAGAATACATCCAATGTTTGTTGACATGAGGATTGTTGTGTTTTAAGGGATATGATGAATGATTCTATAATGTATATATATATTTATATAGCCGTGCCCTTTGTCATCCTCTGTCGTCCGCAAAAATGCCTCAAAAACTCCTGTCCCAAAACGCACCCCAACGCGCCAATGACCTGGTGGAACAAAGTTGCTGTCACAGTGCACCAACACCTTCTTCTACCTGCCTGCAAACACAAACATCACTTTATAATGTGTTTCTACACGATGCCATCTCCATACCATCATTTTCATCAATAGCAAGTTCACCATCAGCAGCCTCTATTCTTGAGGACAATGATTTCACAAGCATATCCCTTCTCAGCGCGTCTGTTGCATGTCAACCAAATGAAACTCTTCCAGTACTGATCCGGAACTTAAAGAAACATCATAGGCTCCAAGAAACATGTCAAGGTAAGTTAGCTCTGGAATTTTTCGGGATCTTGGAAAGAGCAACAACAAACAAGTGGCTTAACTCCATGTTGGACTCTCCCTCTTGTCATTTGATATTTTTCGATTCCTCAACAACAGCAGAAAGGTCCAAATGCAAAGCATGTTCCTCTTCTAACACAATCACAAGTCGAATCCACAAAGCAAAATAATGCTCAGGAAAAATCTGGTACCAATTCCTTGCCTCTCCATCTAATGAACTAACAAAGGATCTAATCCTCATGTGTTCATCTTCAAATAGATGTTTTCCCATAAACTCTGAAAATACCTCACATGTGTATCCCCCTCTCATTGACAATATCCATCAAACTTAGGCATCAATCTGTAGATTGAAGATCTCATCGTTTGTCTTTCATAATTGACACAAGAAAGGTCAAGCTGCATATAAATGGTATCAAGAGGGATAAAAGGGAATAAAGAAACATGTTTTAATGTAATAGTAGTGTTTCTCATTTATAGCAAAACCTTGACTCTTTCTACACATTGCCTCTCAAGCTCCTCAAGCTCTTTTATCCTTAACTTGTTTTCAGGTATGGATGCATGTATGTTTCAATGTGAAGGTGTCTCCTAGACATGCGTCCTATCACAGTCCCTAGGGTTTGAATTATATGTTAAATTTGATGAAGTATCCTTGGTGTATATGCATCCATTCCAACTACTCATGGCTAGTTATGATTACTTATGCAAAAGTTATACAAAGGAGAAAGAAAATTGTTTCTTTACCAAGAAAGAAACCATGCTTTGAATTGAAGAAAACAAGAGACTATACTTAGTTAAGGTCACTTGATATGCGTTCATAAAACATAAGCAGCAGCAACAAAACTTTGTTCCTTAACAACAGAGTCGCTACCCTACAGCAGTGTGGAAACACTTAAGTAAACGGACTTAAAAGGCGCAAATTTTGATGTTGGGTCACTGCCACTAGCAGAGTCTTCAAATTCTTCTTAGCCAAGCAACCCTTTTCATATTTTACGTGCCATTCTGTTAGGCGGGAGATGACAGGCTATCCAACTAACCCAAATAAAATGCACAGTTGCAAACTTCTGTTACTGAGCTGTTTAAAATGTTTCCACTAGCCTAAGACCTGTCAACAGTTGATTCTTCCCCAACAACAGCACCATTCTGTTGGGCGTAAGTTGACGAGATGCCAAATTTACCCACACAAAATGCACAGCTGCAGATCTCTTCAAATCACTATGATTCTCACAATAAACTTACAAATATTTAACCCTGGCAAGGACACCATTTTTTTGAGTCTCAAAAACATTGCTCCACTTCCTAGAACCAAATCTCAATTCCAAGGCCAAGGTTGTCATCAGACAAGTGAAATCAGCTCACTCGACAGACTAGGACAGTTAATAGCCAATTGTTCGAGAGTGGATTAGACCTCCTACACTTCAAGCTCAGCTTAGACGCAGGAGGGTGTTCCTAGGGGTATACCTTAATAGGCATAGAAATCAAATAAAAAGAACAATAATAAATTAAAGACAGCCAAACCCAACTTGATTTCTTGGTCCAAAGACTATCACTAGCTGCATATAAACCCTATATATTTGACATGACTGTGCACAAATTGAAATAACCCACGTGAAATAGATTCATTAATCATTCTCTAAAGATAAATCCCTGATTGCGATACAAGGTTATAAACACACAAAACTACTACTCCTAAACTACCAAATTGTGTTTTATTTGAGATTGGTCAGGTGGGCAAAGAGACCAATGCCTATTCATTGGGCTACAAAGTCACAAATAGCAAGAAAGAAATCCATTGAAGAAGCATAAAAGAAATGATCTAGGCATACATGTCATCAAAGCACAAACATTACAGAGAGATCATACTCAGTAATCCACATTGAACTGCATACATCCATTTGAGACATGCAAAGGGCCATTACAAAGCTTGCAATATTTGGAATGTTGTTACATTCACCAATTTCATGTTACAATTATAGCAACAAATGTGGCATGTTGTTACATTCACCAATTTCATGTTACAATTATAGCAACAAATGTGGCAAGGGAGAATCATTACAACCGTTAAAGACTTCCTAGAGAAATACAAGCAATGATGGAGACATTCTCTGCACAATATTTATACATGCATCTTACTTCTTTACATCTCTAGGAGTCCATAACCATCTTGCAACTGGACAAAGCGTGTGTTGAAACCCTAGACAAACTTTGCACCTACATAACAATGGACACCAACAGAACCAAATTCTTTTGAAAATGAGCAAAAATAAGCTATAAAAAAGCAAAAGGGTAAAACCTTATATCATAACATTATAGCAATTCAATATCCAAAACTAGAAGAAAATTCCTCCTGAAACTGGTGATTGACATCATTAGAAATCATTTGCACTGAATGCAGGTAGTTGAGAGAACAGTCACCAATAATGTCAGTAGGTGAAGTAGGTGGAACAAAAGGGCATTGTCGGAACTCATGAAAAGGTCGCTTTTTATAAAATTGGACCTTTAAATGATATGGCATTAAAAATCATGAAACCCTAGCAAGAAAAACTGTTGACGGTCGAGCTACAGGCCTAGCACCTATCGCATGCCAGACAGGCCCTAAAACAAGCAGGAGAAAACACAAGAACCTATCAAGCATAGCCACATCGGGCATTCAGCATCACACTTCGAGCCTACATCTCTGCCAAGTGAAAATGCATTAAATTGTTTACATGTATGAAATGCTTAAAGGCTATTGAAGGTTTGGCAAACCAACAAGTTCATGAACCAGCAAACCCACCAAAAAGGAAACTCATTGGCAAACTGGCGAACTTGCTGAAAATGAGCTCAACCAAAACAAATTTGTTTGAGAAGGAGAAGGGAGGCATAATTAGAAAACGATAAAGGAATATGGGAAATGTCAACAACCCAAAACCCCAAAAGGCTTAAAATATTTTGGCAAAGGGTGAGGAAAACAGATTGAGGGTCGAGAAACAAGAGGAAGCTTTAGGTAGGAAAGATGTTAGAAAGGAAGCTCAATCAGCAAAGCCTAAAGACTAGGATATTGAGGATCGGGGATTGAAAAGAACATCTAACCTACAAAGAAAATAGTTAGACATTAAGATGCATACCCAATAACCGAAGCTCAAAACACTTGAACCTTCTTTTAGAACAAGGCAACAAAGATTTGGGAGATAGGGATGGATGGAAGAGGGGAAAACTAGTGATAAGGGATATGTAGGTAGAGGGAACCCCAACAACTCAAAATGCCTAAAAGATGGGCATTTGAGAAGAAAGGAAGGATCACAGTTTTGAAGATTGGAAGACAAAGGGAGATGGAAGAAAATGAAGGAAGGAGCGAGGGCTCGGCTGAAAGACCAACAACCAACATACTAATACTTAATCAATATTTTAAATTTTAAAACTTAGGATTTTTTACTAAGGGATAAGGAATCACAGCCAAGAGATAACAACATGATTACGTTTAAGAACTATCTCAGATTGACAACTAACAAGATGATAATCAAAATTTTGACTTTTACAACTTAGGATTTTTGACTTAGGGATAAGAGAAAAGGGACCACAACCAAGAACAAACAACATGGTGACCATTAAGAACTATCTCAGATCAGTTATTTTTTAGGACCATACAACAGGCACACAAAAGGGAAGGGACTCAAGCCAAGAAGGGGATGAAATGATTAAGTGCCATCAAAGACATCACTCAAAACCAATAACTGATTCTTGAATGAAACAAAAGTGTTGATCATTTATGATAGGTGGAAAGATAGAAAAAAGTGACCTTTTATAAATAGTATTGCAATGTCCCCTAAAGGGACAATGATTTTGAAGGCAGTTGATTGTGAGGGACAAATCGAAGATGCGGAATGCATTTCTGATATCCTCATTGAGTCCATACAGATAGTGGGTCCTAAAAATGTTGTCCAAGTCATTAAAAACAATGCAAAAATTTGCAAGTAGTAGGTCCTTTGCCTGAGGAGAGGTGTGGACACATTTTTGGACATCACGTACCATACACTCCCTTAACTTGGTGATGCAAGCAATTGGCACTCAAATAGAATGGATAAACACTATATACACTAAAGGTGAAGAGATCCAAATGTTTGTGACAAACCATCATATGTCACAAGGCATTTTCAAGACTTTCTCAAATTTGGGAGAATTGATAGTAAATTTGTTTTTTTATTTTTTACATTTTATTTGTCATGTTTAGTTCTATTTTAATGTGTTATTAACTTATTTTTCACACAACATTCGGTTGTTAAGATCCAATTCACATCAACAATCATTTTGAAATGACTTGTTACGGTGCAAAAAGCATTGCGCACCATGGGCATTAGCCACCAATGGAGTATTTGGCAGCAATCATATTCAGAAACAGTCCAGAAAGTCAAGTCATTGATCCTAGATCATGATCGATGGGCTCATGAGGACTGTGTCTTAAGTTTCATTAAGCCTGTCATGATTATGACTGGATTTGTTGATACAAATCAGCAATGTGTGGGAGAAATCTATGATGGCATTGATTCCATGATAGAAAAAATTAAGGTCATAAAAGCACAAAAAGAAAATGACCCCAAAGGAAAAAAAATATGGAGTCTGGAAAAAATCATTCGTCACCACTACAGAGCAGATACTCATACATCGTGGTACCTCCATGGGGAGGATTACTTTTTCCTAGAGCCCCTTGCAATCAAGATTCTATAACAAGTAAGCATTTTTATTTTTTAACATTTATAGACTTTAGTAATTTAACCATTCTTTAATTTCTTTTGCATTTTTATTGTTATCTTGTGTTGGTTTTCTTTCCAATTTCAACAAGTTGCATGTTCTCCAACTGAACAAAAATGGAGTGCATACTCCTTTATCCACTTATAAGCTTAACTAGTTGGTAGCAAGAAAAGCAAAACTTCATTTATATCCATTCCAATTTTTGTCTCCTACCACATAAAATACAAGAAAAGAGCAAGGAAGAATTGGGATTTAGCCCCTAAGTGTACCAACTTGGGTGAATCTATTGTAGAGCTTGCTCAAGTCAATATAGATGATGATGAAGCTCTTCCACATGATGTACTTAACAGGAGTAGCACTCTATTCAGCAGCAGTTCCTAATTAATCCCCGAGTAACTGAATTCCATTGAAACTTTTGGCTTATAAAGTCGCCTAATTTTGACTAATGCTACTACAATCATAATAGAGTTATTTGTTCTCTCAATTGATTCTTTATACATCTTGTGCATTATTTAGTTTATTTTTCGTATTTGTGTAGTTCTTTTATTTGCCGAGTCCAAAGTCAAAGTCAAAGTCAAAATTTTGGGCTGCCAAGTTTTTGCTTGGTTCAAGTTTAATGACTATGATATAGACCAATTTAACAAGATATACATAATTAATGAAAAAAAAAATTTAAGAGGCCATCAAGCAGCTGATTCATCTTTCATCAACATTCGGGTGCCTTCCTTAATTCTGTTATTTCTTATAGAGAAAAAATTCTCAAAAAGTTTTTGGACCAAAATGGCAGAAAAGGATGGACACAAGATTGAAAAGATCAACCATTTTTTATTTACAAACAAATGGCTACTGATGCAGTCAGCAGAACACTGGTGCAGCTCTTGTGAGGGCATCATAAGAAGCATTCCATGAGATGGAATGAAGATTTCACATATACTCAAGTTGCTTCTGAATCCATTGAATGATTAACTACAAAAGCCAACAAAAAAGTGAGAACTGAAATGATATATTCGAATGGCTGACACTCTTTAGAGAGTTAAGATGAATTCATTTTTAGTGCAAAAGTAAATTGTTGGAGTCTCACGCATGCTCCAAAGGACATGATCAGCAAGGAACTGAGCACAAGTTGTTATTTGCAAACAAGGTTTCACAATATCTGAGCCAAAAAAAGGATTCAGAATCTCAAAAAATTAAAGAATAGTCAATTTGGAGACTATTGGAAAAGTACACATTATTAAATTTTGATTCGACTTCCCCCTTTACAAGATGGAATATTCAATTGTGAATGTTGAAAAACTTACCTTTTTTGAGCACTCTGATAGATGATAAAGAACAAGAGCAACTCTTACCTTCTATCGGAGATTTTACGCCAAATTCTCAAATGGAATCTGAAAAAGAAGTTTTCCAAAAGAAGACAAGGACAATGAGGGGAGGTCAAGAAAAATTGCAGGTGGGATTGAAATGTCTGTCGCCAAAGAGGTCAAGTGGTATGTCAAAGACAAAGAGGGGGAACCGTTCTCTCAAATTGCAAGACTTTTAGCTTTTAGGGGCCAAAGGCATTCCAATTGGGGAAGTGCAACCCAAAAAGGATCATGAGGAATGTTGTTATTTAGTTTGACACATATAGTTTGTTTGACTATAAAGGTTTCGATAATAAGGTACAAAAACAAAACAGAGGCAGAAGTTATATGCAAGAAGATTCAAGAATGATCTAGGCCTCCTGGTGCCTACAACATTTGTTCAAAAACTCGCATTTACAACTCGACCCAAATAAGCATCACTTACTGGTATTTGAGCAATTTTTCCTGTTGCTCTCACGGAACGACCCTCTTGTATCATCAAGCCATCACCCATTAATACAGCTCCAACATTATCTGATTCTAGATTTAGGGCAATACCTACTGTACCATCTACAAATTCTACTAATTCCCCTGCCATTACTTTACCAAGACCATGAATACAAGCAATGTATCTTGAACCAACTTCACACATCAAATTTGGCACTCTGCAAGAGCAAGGTCATTTGCATTTGCCCCATATAAGAAAAAATTACAAATTTCAACTGCCCAAATGGAAGGCATAACAATTACCTTTCCATCTCATCAACTAATTTGGCATTTGAGAGCTTTATCTGATATAGTTACTCACTCGTCTAAAGAAATATAACCCTTGGGGTAATGAAAGCAACAAGTATTTCCATCTCGATTTTTGCATACTTCAACACTTTTTGAAAATACTTTTAATTGTGTATTGAGTGAAATAACAACAAAACCAAAAAAATGGCAGAGCGGGAGCATTCGCGATGGCTAGGGTTCAGGAGACACAATGGACAGAACTACAATGGCAATGCATACAAAATATGGCCATTTAACAGAAGAAATCAAGCTGATTTTAACACTAAGAATGGGGTGCAGTTTAATGCATGGTCTTAGAAAGAGCAAGCATGGAAGGCTCCTGCAAATGGTAGATGGGAGACCCAGGAATGCAAGGTTGGTAGGAATGAACATAGACTTAAGAATAGATGGGGCTTCGCCAACATGTGTTTGCATAAACCAGTGATCTTTAAAAATCCAGAAAAAAAAATTGGAGACCAAAGGAGAAAGCTACTGAACACCAAGGGGAAAAGGAAAGTCCCAACATTGAACATTGCACTGTAGACTCCGTCTTGATTGAAAATAAGGAATGGAGTGATTCAGTGGCCCTGTTAAGAGAAAGGGGTTTTTTTTCTTAGGTGGAGTGGTCCATGGCCAGCTTCCAAGAAAATAAGGAACTGGTGTAATCGTCAATGGGGTGAGTGTTTTGAAATTAAAACTCTGCGCAATGGTTTTTTAGTTATCTGCCCTAACAGTAAAGAGGAGGAATGGATAATAGGGAGCAGCCCATTCATGATGGACGGGAAGGGTTCCTACATCAAAGATTGGGTCTCCAACTTTGACCCGAAAACTGCAGTGATGGAGGACGTTCCGCTGTGGATAAGATTGTATAACTTGCCTCACAAATACTGGGATAAGGAAACCCTCAGTAGCATTGGGAACAAGCTGGGAAAATTTATCAAAGCTAATGAGGCTGTGGAAACCCAAGATTTTAGCATGTATGCACGCATGTGCATTATATGGAAAGCCTTCCATCCTCTTCCAAAGATGATTGAACTAAGGTCGGGACAAGGCGTCTGGAAGCAGATGATTGAGGTTGAAGACTTTATGAACTCTTGTCCGGAATGCAAGTGTTGTGGGCATCCATCTGGTGAGTGTCCTAAAAGCGTTAAAGGCAAAGGTCTACAAAAGATGCCTTAACAGATGTAATCATGGAGAGAGAGGGGGAAGCGTAGCTAGAAGACCAAGATTTTTTGAGAGCTATTAATCATAGAAAGGATTTTTTGAGCATTGAAGGGACCACTTTGTGTGGAGGAAGTGGTGGCCTCCTGGAGGAGATTCACAGCATGGAACGGTATAAGATGACAGAAGGTGCTCCTTTATGTGGACCGTGTGTTAACAACAAGGGT
Source organism: Chamaecyparis obtusa (assembly GCA_027943335.1). Lineage (NCBI taxonomy): Eukaryota > Viridiplantae > Streptophyta > Pinopsida > Cupressales > Cupressaceae > Chamaecyparis > Chamaecyparis obtusa. The sequence continues at coordinate 41,546 of BSBK01013054.1, forward strand.
ATTGAAACCCCATAGGTAAGCGACTTACAGCCAAATCTTATTCCCACTGCTTTGAGTGTTTCAAATTGTCTAGGGGCTGAGGACCCTGTATCATCCGGAAGGCTTAGGGTTTCAAATGGTGAAGAAGAGCTTGATAAGTTTGGACTGCAGGGATCAAAGAGTCTACAGATAACAACTTCACCTTCACAGAAGGTTGTAGAAAGTTGCAAAGGGGGACAGTATCAGAGATCAAAGAAACTTGATGAGGAGACTGATTGTGGGTCTCCTTCAAGCCTGGCTTCAAAATGGGATAGTGAGGTGTTTGGCTTAGACTCTAATTGCATAAGCCAGAACTTGCAACAGGTATGCGAGAATGCTGACGCCGATGATAATGATTCTATAGTGTTTAAGGACAATCCCATGTCTCCAGCCAGAAACCTGGAACAATCCTTTGAGAAAGTAAAAGGAAGGGAGAAGAGCGTAGACTATGAAACAGATGATTCTACTGATGGAGATTGGGAGGGTGGTGTGGACTTGGGGTTGGACTTGGCAGTTGGAATCCTAGACAAAAGAACAATTTCCCAAACTTCAAGGAAAAGAAAGCAAATCAGGGTTGGGGAGAAGAAGAAGTGTGGCCTTAAATATGTTACTGCTCAGCTGGAGATGGCAGGATGTACAGTAAGGCAAACAAAACTAAGATCGGGAAAAGGGTATCCCTTTTCCCAGGGCAATGAAAGCCCTATCCTGGAATGTCAAGGGCTGCAATGCCCCTAACAAAGTTCATTTGATCAGAGATGTCTTGATCAAACACACCCAGAGATCATTATCTTACAAGAAACGAAGTTAAGTGGTGAAGATGTACCAGTGTTTAGTAGGCAGTTTAGTAGGTGGAAGAGTGCTATAGTGGAAGCTAACGGTGCTTCTTGGGGTATAGGTATCTTGTGGAATCCGGATGTGATAGACATTAGGGTAATCTTATCTGACAAATCATGGCAATGGACAAATGTGAAATCAAAGCAATTGCAGGAGGAGTTTGAACTCATCAATGTTTATGGCCCGAATACTACTTAGGGGCTTCGAGAAATTTAGAGAGGAATTTCTGAAGTGATACAGAAGGAAAAAGACAAGGTTTTTGTTCTAGGAGGGGATTTTAATGCAATTATAAGGCCCCCGGATAAGCAGTGGGGTGTGGGCTAGGCTAGTACAAAGCAGAAAGACTTCAATTATTTTGTACTAAATAATGGCATGTTTGAGGTCTTCTTTAAGACAGGGGAGTTTACATGGACAAACAGGCGCAAAGGTTTCTTTTATATAGCAGAGAAACTTGACAGATTTTTACCAGCTGGAAAGTGGGCTTGCAGGCAGAGGAATTTAACTGCAACATACTTCCTTTTACCAATTCGAAGGAATGACCCCAGAGTGATGCCCTTTTAAGTTTGAAAAGATGTCGTTGTGTGTGAATGGCCTGAGAGAGCTTGTTGCGGAATGGTGGGCCAATGCACCAAAGAGGACAGGTAATAATGCTTTTATCTTCTTCAAAAAGTTACAGCATGTCAAAGAGAAGCTTAAAAGATGGAATAGGGAGGTTTTCAGAAATATTTTTGTTAAAAAATTTAGGCTCGAACAGGAGTCAGAAGCTTTGAATTCAAAAATTATTGAAGAAGATATGGGGGAAATCGATCTTGAGAATGAGCAAAGACTTAAGAAAGAGTATGCAGAAGTTCTACAGTGTGAAGAAAGTTTTTGAAGGCAAAAGTCTAGAAAGACTTGGTTGAAAGAGGGAGATCGGAACACAAAATTCTTTCATAATTATGTTAAAGCTAGGAGAGCAGTCAATAGCATTTTCTCAATTCAAGATCAACAAGGGAATGTGCAGCCGGATAAAGAGGCTATCTGTAAGGAAGAAATCAGACATTTTACAGACACTTTTAAACTTGGTCAGGGTAGAAATGGTGGCGGTGATGACATCTTAGCCATCATTACTAAATGCATAAGCAACGCACAAAATGCAATGTTGACGAGTCTGGTCTCGACGGAGGAGGTTAAATGTGCACTTTTTGGTTGAGGTGGTGAGAAAGCACCCGGACCAGATGGTTTCCCTACAATCTTTTTCCAAAAAAATTGGGACATTTTTGCTATGGACATTTGGGAGGTGGTGAATGAATCTAGGGAGGAGAGTTTTATCTTAAAATATTTTAACAACACCTTTATTGCTCTTATCCCAAAGGAGTTAGTGTCTTTTAGTGACTACATGTCTATTTCCTTGTATAACACGATTTACAAAGCTATCTCAACGGTGATTGCAAACAGATTAAAAGGCGTTTTGAATAACATTATCTCTCTTGAGCAAAGTGGTTTTTCCCCAAGCAGATTGATCTATGAAGGAGTGATTGTTGCACATGAGGCCACTCACACAGTACAAAGAGCTCCCACAGAGAGAATGTTGGTGAAGTTAGACATTAAGAGAGTTTATGACAAGGTAAACAAAGATTTCTTGCTATCAATTTTGAGGAAATTTGGATTCAGCTAGGCTTGGGTAAAATGGATTAGTGATTGTATAAAAACCCCAAGGTTTTCAGTTATGATCAATGGGAGCACTCAAGGTTTTTTTGAAGGGGGAAAGGGAATCAAACAGGGCGATCCAATTTCTCCCTTCTAGTTCATTATAATGGTTGAAGCCTTGGGAAGACTCATCTCAAGGAAAAGGCGTGAAGGAAGCTGGAGGGCATCAAAGTGGCGGTTGGTGTGGAGGTTGTTTCACATTTGCAGTTCAACGATGATACTCTTTTATTTGGAGTCTCGTCACTAAAGGAGGCGAGGATAATGCGAGAAACTTTAGACAGGTATAGTAGAGCTTTGAGACAAAGCATCAACTCGGGTAAATCGGAAATTTTCTTCTTTTACACGCCAGTTCCAAAACAAAGGGAGATTTGTGTTATTTTGGGAATGAGAATGAGGTCCCTCCCTGGAAAGTATCTGGGTATTCTTCTATTCAGTGGGGCAAACAGAGCAACTTTGTGGAAAAGGACAGGCATTTGACAAAACCGTAGCAGGATTATCTTAATGTAACCACCTCTAATACAACCCTAGATAGAAGAGAACGCTTTAAGAGCAAATGGAACATGTAAATCTCTCTAAAACCCCGTTAAGCATTCGGAAACAGCAAATAGTGATCCAATAAGCTAAGGAAATCATAAAGTGAAATCCGTGCCATAATTAGGCAATAGACTGTAACATATTTATCTCCTATTCTTTGAGGAAGCTGGGGTTTGATGTCGAATCTTGTAATTGTTCAAACAGAAGCATCGTGACAACCTTCAAAATCAAGAGTTGTTAAAATAAATTACTTACCATGTTGGCTGCCCATTTCTCTTCGTCATTGACTTGGGCATGCCAGGTCTGCTTCAGCTTTTCGATCGTAGCTCCGCCGATAGCCATTATAGGATTGACCGCTTAGATGTTTCTTACAGGCGTCTAAAACCCCTCTTACAAATCGAAACAAAGAAGCTCCCTTGATGCAACATGTAAAACCCTACCTTTTCTACCTAAAACACCCTCAATGTGTTGTGGACCTAATTTTCCAAATTTAATTATATTAATGGTCTCGTGGGTTTTTTTTCTATAATATTTAGGCACTCAAATTATGTGGGATCTCCTCCTTCTTAGGCATCTAAATTGTTGCAATTTAATAATAAAAATAATATAGAAAGTGTCTAAATTAAAAATTATTCTTCTCTTTTAATTTCAAAGTTTTGTTAAAAATGAATAAATGAAAAAAGGGATGAGCAAAGTAGTGAAATTGTGAAGTGTGAATGTGCAAGGAGGTGTGGTCGTTTCTAGGGTTGGTAAGGAGAAGGAACGATGTGCGATTGGAGCTAATCAAGTCCTTGCTAGATTTGGTGTTTTAGGCGCCTTACCGAAGGCTAAGGATGGTTTGAGCGAGGTCTTGGAAAAAACCTCAAGGGGGGTAGTCTTCAAACTCGCGGTGGGAAATGTGAATGTGCATATTTTCATCAATGTTCTCGTCCTAGACAATCTCCTCAATTTGGAGGTGGAAGTAGGCAATAATTGCAAAAATGTTTGTATTTGGTCATTGGTGGAGAGAGTTAGAACTTGGATTGGGCATAAGTGAAGAGGCTACAATCCACAAGTGAGCTTCTTGGCCCTAGGGGTTTTGAATATTGGTCGTATCAAAGGTTGAAAGGCAAAACATTCTAAATGGAGGACCTTGGTTTATGGGTAGCGCAAGATTGTATATGCAAGCTTGGTCCATAGGGTTCAATTTGCACAATGAAGTGATTGAGGATTCCACTCTGGACTCGATTGAATAAGCATTATGGACGAAAGCCATCCTTTATTTAATCGATAATTCAATGGGAAAATACATTCATAGTATCTATGCCCCTAGGGGTGGCCGAATGACTTCCTCTAATGCATTTGTGTTAAGGTTGATCCGAGCAATCCCCTAAACAATTTTGTTAAGTGGAATTCTATTATAAATGATGTGATTGTGAAAGTAGATTATGAAGGTTTTCCTTTCAAATGTTTCAAGTATGGTATGGTTGGACATGTGACTAGAGAGTGTAAGGAAAAGATTGAGAGTGAGAGAGGAGCTCGAAAATCTTATTCTCAAGGCATGGATTCAATTGTTGTAGTTGGAAAATATATGAATGATATGTCCATGCTAGGTGTTACATATGATAGGGATTTTCACCTAACCATGGGGGTAGTAGAGAGTGTTGAATATCGTGGAGGATGAAGCCAATTCTAGTTTTGAGGTGCAAAGGATTCTTGCAAACATGATGAATAATGAGGAGGCAATCAAAGAGGTGGTTGTGTTCAATGCATTACTAGCTCATTATCCTACACTAGGTGGTGGGTTGGATTGTAGGAGACAAAATTGGAGGAAAAGGAAAATTTGTAGAGTATAGTGACTAGGCAACAAAGAAGATGGGAAGTAAGAATATGGTAGACATGGATGTAGGTAGTTCCAAATATGAGGGTAGGAAACCTAAAGCAACCAAAGTGAAGTTAAAGTTGTTGGAGAATTTAGAGAATGGATCTCACAAGTACTTGAAGGATTTTTTCAAGTCAAGAGGTGAGCACCTCCTAATAGGAAATTTTTAATAAAGGTTGTGAGTTGAAATGCTCGGGGCCGTAATGCCCTAGATAAATGAGTCATATTGAAGTGACTAATAGATTTGGAAGCCCCTAATATTGTCTTCATTCAAGAAACTGAGGTGGGGCCTGATAGGTTTAAGGTGATCTCTTCCAGATCTTGGAAGTTTGGTGAGATTTTTGTGGTAACAACAGAGGGTATAGTTGGTGGTTTTGCAGTCTTATACAACTGGTCGTGTTGGGATGGGAAGATTATCAATGCTTTCCCTTTTTGTCTTTCTTTGAGGTTTAGAAATATCAAAGATGGGCTTTATTTTTGTGCTACGAATGTCTACAGACCTTCCTCGAAGCAAGATAGGATTAAGACTTGGGACCACATGCAAAGTTTTAGGAGGATTTATGAAGATAAGGAATGGATTGTGGGATGTGACATTAATATGGTTCTTAGTCAAAAGGAGCAAAAATGTGGTAGGGCATTAACAAATTATAGTTCCATAAATTTTAGGCAATTTTATGAGGACTTGGCATTGGTTGACATTAAGCCTAGGTTGGGGTGGTACATTTGGTGTAGCTAGAGATCAGGTGAGGATAATATCCTTTGTTGATTGGATAGCAATTTTAAATTATTTATTAAAAATGGATGGCTTTCTTTCCTTGGTTATCTAGTTTGATGGCTTGGATCATTAGTCGATTTCCTTGGATCTAATCATATCATTAAGCTTAAGGGTATCCCTTTCAAAATGAAGTCATTTTGGTATGAGCATCTATATTTTGAGGAGGATCTTATTAGCTTATTGAGAAGGGATTTTAAGGGGAATAAGAATTACATTATCATTCAGAAGTTAGTTGAAGTTAGGGGGCAGGTTAGGTTTTGGAATAAATAAGTAGAACCGGTAACTTGTTTAGGGAGAAAAAATAGAAATGGTGAGTCGAGGAAGTAGAGAAGGAAATTACAAAGTCACACCTCTCTAGAGAGTTGTGGGAGGAGTAGGATTTTCTTGTGGAGTGAGAGAGAGTTCTTAAAATGGAGGAGGTTCTTTAGTAGCAAAAGTCTATAGTCAAGTGAATTATGGAGGGTGATCAAAGCACCAGATTCTTTCATTTATCTATGAAGATTGGGAGATTAACATAATAAAATTATTCTATTATCACCTTGGATAGTGCTTTCATTGATTTTGTCATGTCCATTTGTGAGGAAGGTGGAAATTATTTCCTTTTGTTGTTGCTCTTGTGTGTGTATGTTTAACACCTTCATGAAATTAGGATCATTAACTAACAATATTAGCAAATACAATGCAATTTTAACTAAGAATTAAAACTAAAATCCATGACATCTCATGGTTCTCTAATTAGATGTGGTAAGTAGAGCTCTCAACTTAATCTCCACTAGTGACACTTCTAAAATGAGAAATATATGATGCTACAATGCTTAATCTAGCTCACAATTCTCCATTATGCAAAGATAAATTGAAATGCTAATGCTAATTGCTCTCAATTGCTCTCAATTACTCATAAAATGCCTATAATAAGGATGATTTGCTCTTCAAATCTCTAAATTGCTTATTATGCTCACAAAATGCCTCTTATTTATAGTAAATTCCCAATGGTAGGGGGTAGAGTGAAGTAATCATGATTTAGCCTTGGTTGAGTCAAAAGCTTTGCAATGTTTTTAAATGAGGGGACAATTTAAATTTTTGTCTCAAAGCTTTGGACAAAAGGACAAAATTGAGTGGATGAGATTCAAAGTTGAATTTGTGTGATTGAGATTCAATTCTTTTGAGTGATCCATGTGCTTTGTATTCTCAACTTTCATTAGTTCCTCAAATCTTTGTTGAAAGATATTAAGATTTATTAAATTCCATCAATTAATTAAATTAGCCATGTAGGGAATAGGTTCATTTTGATTTTTTATTTAACAACTATACAATTAATTGATTAAAATCAATTCTATAGTGTATTTGACCCCTTTAAGCTTGTATTTAATTATTTAATGTCATTATTTAATTTTTCCTTTGATTTAATAAATGTCCATTTAATTTTGATTTGATCCATTTTTTATGAGAATTAGTGCATTTTGATTAAGATTTTGTCATTTTAATGATTTAAAGCACTTGCCCATTTTGTAGTGTCTACAAATGTCCCTCTTTGAATTGATGTACGAAGAACATTGATTCAAAGAAAATTTTAAGTCCTGATCACTTTTAGGTCCTGATTTACTGATACACAACTGATTTAATTTGATAACCTGATATGAAATTGATTGTTGCTTGATATGATATGCCTCTAATTTGATTTGATAAAATGATATGTGCCCCATTAATAATAGTTCAAAAATTTTGATGCCCCAGATTCACTGATATTTGATGTCAATTTGATACTCTGATGCCCCCTCAGAAATGAAACATATTGATTGCTTGATTTGAAATTTTTTTTGATGAAATTGATTAATTGATTGATTCAATATTTTTTCATTTCTAAAAAACATTGATGATATGCTGATTTCAAATAAATTGCCTCGGTTCAATTGATAGGTTGACATTAGGTCAATAGGTCAAAATTTACCTCTAAATTAGGTCAAATTAGCTTAAATAGGTTGAAAAACCTAGATTTACTATCCATTTGCACTTTTGACTATTGAGATTTTTGCTCTGATCCTGCATTGATTTTCACGATGGTTGTGCCTATCAGAGAGCATCAGTTCGAGAGAGGTCGTCGCTATTAGAGGCCTTTGGATTACGAACCTCATGTGAGTTATTTCAAACCTTCTTTTGTGCATTTATTGCTCTTTAATAGCATTTATTGCAATTTTTTCTTGCTCTTGTAGTTTAGATTATGCAAAATGACGCATAGTAGATGTTAAATGCCGCTTAAGCCTTTAAAACAACGCATCCGCACTTTTTACTCACGCCTCTGCGTAGTAAAATGTCACCTAGGAACCTTTAAATGTCGCCTGATCATTTTTAACTACTGCATAGCAGTAGGGTTATTTTGCCAATTTATATATGTTTTTTCGCATATAAAACCCTACGTTTAAAATGTCACCTAGGCCTAATTAAGTGTCACCTAGCATTGTAAAATGTCGCGTGAAACATTAAGTGATGTGCGGTAATGATAAAGTACTGTGTAAGATAGTTTATGCACTGCGTAAGGTAAAATGTCATGTGGTAATGGGCAAATGACACCTATAGGATTTTGAAAAATTTTAAACTCAAACTTGATTTTCTGATAAAAATTGGATAACGCAGACTGATTGATTGATTTCCCAAGATAACTAGGTCTATTGTAGTTTAACAAAACAAGTGATTAGGATATCAGGATAGTGGTACCAATGAATGTGATTTGTCAATCGGATAGGATAGAAAAACTGATAGGTACTGATAGGTAGTATTGATTGATCAATGTGAAAACTGATAGATAGATAACTGATAATTCACTCTCAAGACATAGAGACACAAACAAATGGTACTAGGTTTGATACTTTGATACTTTGATTCTGATAGAACTGATTGACTTAAAATGATTCACTGATATAGAAAATTGATATGATTCTCTTGATTTTTGCCAAGCAGCCACATTTTCGTAAACTTTATATACGGACCATTGCATCGTGGGTCATTGATCTAGGTCAGGCTTTGACCCCAGTAGAGTATTGTGTTATTGAGTTGTGTGGGCTTAGCTTTCTGCTTGACATCCCACGATTCTAGATGAACTGTGGTCTCCTTACAGCTATGGCAGAGAGATGGCACTCTAACCACAATACTTTCCACCTACCTTTCAGAGAGATGACGATCACGCCAGAGGATGTGTATCGACTATTGCGCATTCCTTGTCGAGGGGAGATGGTGTATTATGACTCTGTTTATGATAGTACAGTGTGTAGACGGGTGTTCGGAGATAACACCATCAATGATGATACTATCACATGGGCACAGTTCGCTTCATTCCCCATATTGCCAGTAGTATTGGGTGCTCTGATCGGTGGATTACTACTTCCTGACTGGCGAGGTCGTGATTTCTCGATTGGATGGGGCTGGATCTTGGAGGATTTTCTTGTACAGCCTCGACAATTTGACTAGGGTTCATGTGTTCTTTCTCAGCTTTATCATGATTTGCATGAGGTTGTATACAAGTCTAGTGCTTCTTTGTCGGTAGGCATTGTGATCCTTTAGCTATGGGTATGGGAGCATCTTCCCATCACTAGGCCAATGTTAGACTGGATCTGGCATCAAGGTTTTCCTTATGCTTTTCTATATGGTGGCATGGTTGTCCAACATCATCTGGGCAAGCTTTAGTATTGGCATCGTCAGATTGATGATCTTGATCAGGTTTATTAGCATCCATATATAGGTTGTGAGAGATGGAGGGAGGATGATGACGAGCTCCCATATTTATTTTCTCCTAGGTGGATGATTGGTAAAGCTACTACAGTGATCGAGTGGTTTTTCTTTGTCCAAGTTTCTCGGTAGTATGGCAGGATTCAAGATATGCCACAGGGTACAACGTTATATGCCAGAGTCCAGGCAGAGTGATCCATGTGGGGTGCTTAGATAGATTTTCAATTTGCTTGTGACTAGATTTCTCATTTGGCATACTGCAGATGGGCTTTGCTTGCAGATGTTGTAGATGCTAGTATGTTGCATGAGTATCGAGACTGGTGGGCTCAAAATAGATTTATTCGATTTACAGATCCAACAGAGCCTATCCCAGGTTGTGATGAGAGATTAGAGGATGACGGAGGTGATGATGATGGGGATGATGGTGGGGATGGTGGTGGTGGTAGGAGGAGATGTTGGAGATGATGAGCTCAGAGAGGACAAAGAGCTCCTTAGGTCATGGGTCAAGGACAAGATGGGTCACAGGTGAGAGGTGGACATGTTAGGGATAGAGCTAAGGGACAGGTTTGACAGATCATGGGGCTGAGTTTGTACATCCTAGAGAAGCAACAATTGATAAACAACAAAGACAATAGAGGGTGCAGAGACAGGGACATATAGATGTTGCTCGATAGATTCCTAGTGGACTGGATCCTTCAGTTCAGTTACAGCGGCTTGCGTTGGTATAGTAGGATCAGGTTCCAGCATAGCAGGTGCCTCCATAGGTTCCTAGATCACAAGATATAGGTCAGTCATCTTAGGTGGCTCCTAGTATTGACACTCTATCACGAGATGTTCAGTCATTATGGATAGATGTATCTATTGTTGTTGGCAGATTAGACCAGGTGGCTATTTTGATGCAACATTTTATGACCTTTGTGACTCAGAGGCCCAGTATGGCTAGCACTAGTCAGACACCTCCTTCACAGGATAGACAAGATGACAAGGGTCCAGACATGGGTCAGGTGCTGCTATGGGATCATGATGATTTGATGACAGAGTTGTTCCTTGTTGATGTCTATTGTATCATGTTTATTGATCGAAACATTTGATGTACCATTGTGATGACTTTGTCTTTGATGTACTGATGTACTGGATCATTGATGTTTATGAGCACTTATATGATGATGATACCCTTCCTTGATTCTCTTGATGAGTTTATTATGAGATTATCTTTATATGCATTTATATGATGTTTATGATGCATTTACTTTTGATTATGCTATGGATGCAGTATATCTCATTTATGATATAGATAAATGAATGCAATGATGTATGAATTTTGATATGTTTTTCTGCTTTTCATTGTATGAATGCAAAGTGTTTTATTGAAATATGGATGTGATGAATGCAACTTTTATCTTTATCTTTGATGTATGCAATTCTTCTATTTAACTTTGATGTATGGAAAATGATTCTCTTTTATTTTCTTTTCTTAGATATATGGATAATGAATAATGCTATGAATATATGCAAAATATAATCTCACATTATTGATTAGAATCAAGGATAAGACGTTTGATTGAATCCCCCTTTTCTTTAATGTTTTGACCAACCAAGATTATAAATATACCCCCTTGTCCTTGAAAAAAAAATAACCAAAAATAAATGCACTTAATCTACAATGATAATGCAATGCAATGCAACTAAGTGTCACTAGCTTTTAGCAAAGAAATGCCATAGAGATAAATTTTCATCATTGAGTGTTGTAGGACCATTAAAGCAAGTACAACCATCACTGACCACATCATGATGATATGAATACTACTTTTTATCGCTTTTGGTAACCTCTTGGAAACTAGTACAACCCTCACTAGTTGGATGACCAAACTATGGGAGTATGAATACTGGTTTCAATGGATTCAATGTTGCAAGTGGATTTTGGTATTAAGATATGGAAGATCTAAATATCCAAGGTATTCATTTGTGTAAACAAGCAAAGGTCAATATTTCCCTTATGTGATAGTCCTCAATGGTTCTTTGATGACCATGTCGTTAGACGAATTCACCTAAGTTGATGGATCTCCCTTAAGACAGTCACTCAAAGGCAAGAAAATATCATGTCTCCATCATTGCTAATCTAGTTGAAACATCATTGATTAGCTAAAGAGATGTGATAAAGTCATTTCAATAAAGATCATCAAAAGAAAGCTTCAAGTGTTTTGCAATGTATCAAGATTTTCAAATAGAATTTCCAAGCATTTTGATCTTTTAAGTGTTGTCAATTTTTAATCCCGAATAATAAAGTCAATGAAGTCTCAAGGATCAAGTTGTGGAATTGGAATACTTGGGTGTGAACAATGATATCCATCAAAGGTTCAACCAAAATCTCTCTCTTCTGAAGCTTTAATAATTCCTTCTCTGATGTTGTGACCGAATGTAGCACTAATTAAATCCGTTCATACCAAAAATCCAATCCTTTCCTGCCCCCAAGTGATAAATGTGATCGTGTGACAAACTTAGGGCCAATAGACAATGCAACAATGTGACTGAAAGGTGTTATTATGACTATGCACAAATGATGAATGCAATGAAGATTTACAAATGAGATGTTGGGAATGCAATATGTACACATGCAACTAGGAAATGACTTAAGGGAACAAAAGGCGCTTGATTGCCAAGTTTTCACCTTTTGGGTCTTTTTATCTTTTTTTGCTACCAAGGCGCCTATTGCTAGGTTTTCACCAAGGCACTTTTTCTTTTTCAATTTTTTTTTAATTTTTTTTTTCTTTTTTTCAAAATTTCCCAATGTTTTTGGTATTTTCAAGATCTCTTTTCACTATGTACAATAAATATGATGCTCCTCATATGATACTCTTTATACTCTCTCATCTACCTCATGTATAGAACCTCTTTCGATGGATGTTATTGATAGGTTCTTGTAGCTCTTCTCCATCACAATCTGCTAATTTATAAGTTCCGATTCCAAATGAAGAAACAATGATGAATGAACCAAGCCAATTAGCCTCCCATTTTACTTTCTTTTCTCTTTCGGCTTGATTTTTAGGGTTTTCTCTTAGTACTAAGTCCGCTACTTGAAAGACTCTCGGTTTGATATGCTTATTGTAGTTTCTTGAGATCTTGTTCTGATAGACTTTCAAGTGTTCATAGGCTTGTGTTTGGTGTTCTTATAACAACTCTAATTGTTGAAGTCGGACAACTCTATAGTCCTCATCTATTATCAACCCTTGCAATGATACTCATAAAGATAGGATTTCAACCTCCAATGGTAGAACAACTTCGGCTCCATAAACCAATGAAAATGGTGTGGCTCCTATAGGTGTCTGAATGCTAGTTCTATAGGCCCATAATGTCAGGTTAATTTGCACATGTCAATCTCTCCCTAACTTATTTACCGATCTCTTCAAGATTTTGAGGATGTTCTTATTTGTAGCTTCAGCTTGTCCATTTCCTTGAGGATAATAAATGGATGAAGAGTGATGAGTAATATGGAATGTGCCACAAAGTTCATCCACATCTTTGTTTTTGAATTGTTTTCCATTGTCTGTGATTATGGCATGAGGGATACCATATCTGTAAATGATGTGATTGAGTATGAACATGGAGATCTGTTTGCTCGTGGCCGTGATCAAAGGAATGACTTCTACCCACTTTGTGAAATACTTCACCGCGGTGATGATGTACTTGTGCCCATTGGAAGATGGTGGATAGATTACACCAATCAAGTCAAATCCCCATTGATAGAATGGCTATGGTGTAACAAATGGATGCAATTCTTATGCCGGCACATGTATCATGTCGCCATGGTATTGACATTTGCTGCATATTTTTGACAAAGTGACAAGCATCTTTCTCTAAGGTTTTCCAGAAATACCCCATACAAAGGATCTTCTTGGCTAGGTTTAATCCGCTTGAGTGCGACCCGCAAATGCCCTCGTGAACCTCACTTAAAGCTAACTTATACTCCTCTTCCTCTAGACATCTAAGTAACATCCTATCAAGACCCTTACGATATAATGTTTCGGAAAGGATTATGTAATGGGTTGATTGTCGGATGAAATTTCATTTTTGGGCTTGTGATTGGTCTATAGGTAACACTTGGTCTTTGAGATAGGTATAGATAGGGTCGTACCAAGGTGAGTCATGTCCATTGAGTAGGGAAACAATTTGGGTATCAGGGAGGTCAAATGCTAGTTTTTCCAACTCTTCCACCAAGAATTCGTACTTCTCATTCTGATCTAGTTTTTGAAGTAAGGAAGCTAAGGTCGCCATTGCATCAGCTGCTCTGTTCTTCTCTCTTGGAATTTGTTCAAAGGTTATCAAAGCAAAGTACTTTTTCCATGCATCTATCATAGTCTTATATGGCATTAGTTTTTCATCTTTGGTATTGTATTCATCATTGATCTGATTGATTATCAATTGGGAGTCTCCATACACTTGTAGCTCAGTGATGTTCCATTCTAAAGCCATCTTAATGCCAATGACTAAAGCTTCATATTCTGCTATGTTGTTTGTACATGGGAACAAAAGCTTGTATGACTTGGGAATAGTGTACCCTTGAGGGGTAATCAATAGTATGCCGACCCGAAACCTCCTTGGGTATATGATCCGTCAAAATACAACTTCCATGTCTTGGCCGCTATGTTGACAATTTCTGAAAAACTCCACTTGAATGGTTTGCATAGAAATCAATGGGTTTTCTGCTAAGTGATCTACTATCACTTGTCCTTTTATGGCCTTCCTATCCACATAATCAATGTCTAATTCACTTAATATCATGACCCATTTTGCTATCCTACCTGTTAAGGCAGTTTTTCTTAGCAAATATTTTAGAGGATCAATTTTTGCAATAAGTTTCACCTTGTGCATCAACATGTAATGCCTCAATTTTTGAGATGCAAAGACAACCACTATACAAGCTCTCTCCATGAATGTATAATTGAGTTCATACTTGATCAAAGTTCTACTCAAATAGTAGATTGCTCTTTCTTTCCCTTGCTCATCTTCTTGCGCCAAAAGAACTCCTAGAGACCTCTTGGTGGCAGATATGTACAACAGCAATGATTTTCCCTTGATTGGTGGCATTAGGATTGGTGGATTTATTAGATAAGTCTTCAATAATGTGAAGGCTTTGTTGCATTCTTTATCCCACATGAAAATAGTGTCTTTGTGTAGTAACCTTGTGAATGAATGACATTTTTTCACTAGTTGAGAGATAAATCTCCTTATTGATTGAATCTTGCCTTGAAGGGACCTCATTTGGCTTATGTTCTTTGGGATCTCCATATCCATCATTGCTTGGACCTTTTCTGGATCTACTTCAATCCCTTTTGTTGAAACTATATAGCCTAACAATTTGCCGGATTGGACCTCAAAGGCATATTTTTTTGGATTAAGTCTCACTTTGAATTGTTCCAATCTTGTGAATATATTTTCCAAAATTTGTAGGTGATCTTCTCTTTTGTGTGACTTTGCCAATATGTCATCCACGTAATCTTCTAGAAAGGTGTGCATCATATCATGAAAGATACTTGTCATTTCCCTTTCGTATGTGGCTCTAGCATTTTTGAGGCCGAAGGGCATTACATTCCAACAAAAGGTACCCCAAGGGCATGTAAAGGTTGTCTTCTCTTGGTCTTTGGGTGCAATTTTTATCTGATTGTAGCCGCTAAAACCATCCATTAATGAGTACATAGAGTGACCCATTGTCAAGTCCACTATCACATCTATGCTTGGAAGTGGGAAGTCATCTTTAGGACATGCAAGATTCAAGTCTCTAAAGTCCATGCATACCCAAATGGATTTATCATGCTTGGTGATCGGTACAATATTGGATATCCATTCAGCATATGCAATTGCTCTTATGAACCCCACCTTCAACAATTTCTCCAATTTGGCTTTGACTAGGAGAGCTACATGTGGGTGCATCTTTCTCAACTTCTACTTGACGGGCTTAACCCCCAGTTTAACATTCAAATGGTGCATAATGAAGTTGGGATCCAATCATGGCATGTCGACATAGGACCATGCAAAGTTCACTTGTTTTTCTTGAAAAAACTTGATAAAATCCTTTCTTTCTAAAGGTGTAAGTGACGCTGCTAGGTGTATGAATTTAGGATTCAATTCTATTCCAATATTGACCCTTTCTATTGGCTCTATGAGAATCGGTGACCTTTCTTCCTCATGTTCAAGTAGGGTATCCAACCTCTCTTCCTTTGGTGCCACAATTGGGTTTTCACCATAGGAAACATCCTTTATCTTTACTTTTTTGGGTTCTAGTGCTGCCACATAGTGGTTTTCATCACTAGAACTTTTCATTTTTTTTAATTGTTTTTCATTTTTTTCTTTGGATTAAGAGATTGGACCCCCATTGTTCTCATCATGTTCGGTTCAAATTTGTTGGTGAAAGAGGGCTCAACCGCGTTTAAGTATTGGGTCGTTGCTTGGTCATTTGGGAAATAGAGTAAGTCACTTGGCTCGTTTAGGTCCCAATCAATAAGGTCGGGATGCATCAAGGATAGGGATTCATTTGGAAAAGTGTCATCGGCTAGAGTTATGGACATGACCTCATTGGATGGTTCATACATTGTATCATTTAGGTCTATGACATGAGCTTCCTCGAGATGGTCCATGGAAGAAGGATCAAAGTCCTCTTCACTTGAGACATCAAGAACTTCTATAGGAAATAGCATGGGAAATACAACATGCAGATTAATCCTAACATTCGAATCATCCTCCTCTGATGGTTCCCAAAATTCCTCTATCCATAGTCAATTAATGGGTGCTTGTCCTATATTGAGTTCTTGTATGATGGGATCTTCATTTCTTGGAGTTTGTTACCTTGGAACATTAGAATAAGCATGTATTGTGACAACCTCTTTATCATGGCATGAGTCATTGGATAAAGTATCCCACTCATAGTCTCAGGAATCATCGCTATCCACATCATATTCTACCGTGTTCACTTGAGGATATGAATCATGCATGGGGCTGGAGCTTTCTCCTTTGTGCTAGTAGAATACCCCTGATCTTTCTTCTTTTGACCTCCAAGAAGTTTCAATAGGCTCTAGCAAGCCTCTATTTCTTTTGCCTAAGGGTCCTCTTCCCTTGTATCCCATTTTTTGCATTATTTCAAATCCTTTCCCATATTGATCGGTTTGAATGTTAATATGTTGAATTCTCTCTACAGGAATATTTAAGGTATCATTTTCATCTTGATACAACCATTAGAGGACTTCATCTTCTTCTTTGTCAAATGTTGCCTTGTCACTTTCTCTTACAAAATAAGAGTTATATTTATGAGGAAGGTGCTCCTTGGATGGTTTCCCATGTGTTATTGGAGATGTAGGTAAGTCGAATAAGGAAACAAAATATTCCCCTACTCCCTTGGACTTGATTTTGCATTGTTTTTCAAATGTATGCATCATTTCACTCATTTTTTTGTAGTGGTCCTCTTTAGCTTTATCTTTCTCTTCTTTGGTGAGTTTGAAAAGTTCTACTTCTAGTATAGATGCTTTATCTTAATTTTCATTTGAAGTTGGGCCCTCATAACTCACTTTCTCCTTTCCTTTAGTTGATGCAGTTGAGTTAGTTCGAGGAGGACTTGAAGTAGAAGTAGCACTTAATGTTAACTTAGGATCATCCACTTTAATGTCTTCAATGGTAGCCCTTTGGATAATCCCTTCTCTGTTATGTGGAATAAGTAATTCGTGGAGAGGCTTTAGTGCATTGCAATATTGGAAAGGATTTGAATCCCCTCCAATCGTGATTTCCTCACCCATGTATGGAAATTTTATGCATTGATGATATGTGGATGGAACCGCTTGCATCTCGTGTATCCACGGCCTCCCTAATAAGATATTATAAGTTAGTTTCATATCTAAGACTTGGCATTTTGTGTCCTTTTTTACTGGTCCAACTTGAATGGGCAATATAATCATGCCTTTTGAAGCTCTGTCTGCTTCATCATAGGCCTTTATGGTAATTCTTTTTGTAGGATCAATGCATGACTCGGATAATCCTTGAGATTTGACAAGGCTCAAAGTGCAGATGTTAAGACCAACTCCCCCATCTATGAGAGCTCTCTTGACCCTATGTCTTTCAATCAAGACTTCTATATGCAATGGAAAATTTTGGGGATGGGTAATGGACATGTCATCATGGTCTGAAAATGAAAGGCAATGGGGCACAATGAGATGTCCTACCATATTCTAAAACTTCTCCTCATCCAAGTTGGTAGGAACATTAGTTTCCACTAAAGCTTTCTCTAAGATTTCCTTGTGATTTGGCGATAACTTTAATAAATCCAAGATATAAATTTGTGTTGGAGTCTTTTGTAGTTGATCTACCAAACTATATGGTTTTGCTGTTGTAGCCAATTATTTTGCCAAAATGCTAGATTGTGGAGGGCCAATAATTTTAGAATCAACCCCTTGCAAGGTAATCCTTGAAGCCTGCCCCCTAGTGATAACATTAGATGTTTCCTTTTGAGGTTGTTTCTTGATCACAATATTATTGACAATATGCTCATGACTAGATAAAGTATTAATGATTTTGTCATAATGAGGAGAAAAATTGATATTGTAGCTGCTTTGTTTATTCCCATTGGATGACTCACCTTTTTCATGGTTATAAAAAGGTTGTTTAAACACTATGTGATCTTCATTACCTTGAGATCCTTCAATAGTGATTGTACCATTATCAATCAAGTCTTGCACCATGTTCTTCAATTGTAAGCACTCATTGGTCTTATGCCCTCTAATTCTATGATATTCATAATGACTATTCTCACTCCACCAGTTGGGTTTATTTTGTGGCTCATAGGGTTGAATGCTAGGTAAATTAATGATCTTGTTAGCAATGAGAGTCCTCAATGATTTCTCGAGAGGTTCACCCAAAGGTGTGAAGTTCCTCTTGGGGGTTGGTACCAAGCATTTGTTAGATTTGTTACCTCCTTGATTGTTCCCAAAATTGCCACTATTGGTATTATTGTTGTAAGGCACTTTGGGAGCCTGATTTGCATTGTTCACCTGATTAGGTGTTCTTGTGAGAGCAAAGGGAGTCACTTTTAAATTACTAGAATTGACAACACCATCATTGACCACTCCTTTATTGTTGTTCTTCAACCCAAATCGATTATAGCTATTAGAAAAGTTCTTATTCAGGTTGTTATGGTTGTTATTGGAGGTATTGTTATTGTAATTCTTATTGTCCTTGTAGAGTTTTAACTCTCCACTCTTAACTAATACCTCTTCCATGGTTACTCCGTTCTCAATAAGATCTTGGAAGGTCTTAGGAAATTTCATTCTCAACTAATAATTCATCTCACTACTCAAGCTATTGATAAAGATATCCATCTTCTCTTTTTCCGGTACACTCTGAGGATATCTAGCAAATATCATCCTCCATCTTTGTAGGAAGATTAGGAATCCTTCTCCTTCTTTTTGCTTGGTATTATTGTGTGTGTATGCTAAACACCTTCATGAAATTAGGATATTTAACTATCAAATCAAAGTAAATGCAATACAAATTTAACTAAGAAATGAAACTAAAATCCATGACATCTCATGGTTCTCTAATCAGATGTGGTAAGTAGAGCTCTCAGCTTAATCTCCACTAGTGACACTTCTAAAATGAGAAAATATGATGCTACAAATGCTTATTCTAGCTCACTAACTCTCAAATTGATACAAAGATAATTCAAATGCTCTCAAATGCTCTTGATTGCTATGAAATTATCTATAATAAGGATGCTTTGCAAATGAATTTCTAAGATGATTATTGCTCTCAAAATGCCTCTTATTTATAGTAAATTCCCAAGGGTAGGGGGTAGAGTGAATTAACCATGATTTACCTTTGGTTGAGTCAAATACTTTGCAATGTTCATAAATGGGGGGACAATTTAAAGGTTTGTCTCAAAGCTTTGGACAAAAGGACAAAATTGAGTGGATGAGATTAAAACTTTAAAATGAGTGATTGAGATTCATTTTTTTGAGTGATTTGTGTCTTTTTGTCCTCAATTCTCATTGGTTGCTCAACTTTGTTGATAGATATTAGGATTAATTAATTAAATTTAGCCATGTAGGGAATAGGTTCAATTTGATTATTTGATTTAAACAACTATACAATTAATTGATTAAAATCAATTATGTAGTGCTTTTGACCCCTTTAAGCTTTGATTTAATTATTTAATGTCATTATTTAATTTTTCCTTTGATTTAATTTATTTTGTCCACTTTTATTTAATAAATGCCCATTTTAATTTGATTTTATCCTTTTTGATGAGAATCAGTGCATTTTGATTAAGATTTTGCCATTTATTGATTTTAAAGCACTTGTCCATTTTTAAGTGTCTACAAATGCCCCTCTTTGAATTGATGTGCAAAGACCATTGATTCAAAGATTCTTTTAGTCTTGATCGCTTTTAGGTCCTGACTTACTGATTTGTTGATTTACCACTGATATGAAAAATTTGATATGCTGCCTGATATGATATGCCTCTGATCTGATTTGATAAAACTGATATGCCACTTATAATAGTTCAAAATTTTTGATATGCCCCAGATTTCCATGATGTTTGATGCCAATTTGATACTCTAATGCCCCCTCGAAAATAAAACATATTGATTTCTTGATTTGAAACATTTTGATGATATTGATTGTTCCAATATGTTTTCATTTCTGAAAAACCTTGATGATATGCCATGATATAGCAATTTGCCCCAATTGATTTGATAGGGTAATATAGGTCAAAGTCAAAATTTTACCTCTAAATTAGGTCAAATTAGCTTAAATAGGTTGAAAAACCTTGATTTACTATTCATTTTCACTTTTGACTTCTGAGATTTTGCTCTAGTTCTGCTTTGATTTTGAGGATGGTTGTCCCTATCAGAGAGCATCGGTTCGAGAGGAGCCATCAGTATCAGAGACCACCTGACTATGGAGCTCATGTGAGTCATTACTAACTTCCTTTTTGCATTTATTGCTCGTTTATAACATTTATTACATTTTTTCCATGTTCTTGCACTTTTGATTTTACAAAATCACGCCTAGGAATAGTTAAATGTCACATAGTCCTTTTAAGTCATGCATCTGCGCTTTTTACTCACGCCTCCGCATAGTAAAGTGTCACCTAAGAATAGTAAACTCTCGCTTGATAAAAATGTTTTTCTGCGTAGCAGTGGAATTTCCATGCCAATTTCCAATTATTTTTCCACTTAGGAAACCCTAGTTTTAAAATGACACCTAGGCTCCTTAAGATTCTGCCTAGCATTGTGAAGTGACGTGTAATCTGTTAAATGATGCCTAGTAAGAATAAAGTACCACGTGATAGATTTTCTGCACCGCGTAAGGTAAAATGCCACCTGGTAATGGGCAAATGACGCTTGTAGGTTTTTTTAAAAAAATTTCAAATTTCCAAATTGATTTTCTTATTAAAATTTGATGTCGTCGACTGATCGTTTGAATTCCAAGATAGTTTAGGTCTGTTGTAGTTCAACAAAACAATTGAGTAGGATATCTGGATAGTAATACCAATGAATGTTTGATTATGTCAATATGATAGGATAGATCTGATAGTGGGATAGTGATAGGTAGGACTTGATTAATCAATGTGAAAATTGATAATGATAGGTAGGATTAATGCTTCATTCTTAGGATACAGAGACACGAACAAATGGTACTAGATTTGATAGATTTGATATTTGATTCTGATATTTGATAGACTGATTGACTTAGGATAACTCATTGATATGGTACACTGATATGATTCCTTTGATTTTTCCAAATAGGCACATTTCTGTAGGTTATATGTATGAACCGTCGCTTCCTGGGTGATTGATTTAGGTCAGGCTCTGACTCTTGTAGAGTATCAAGTTATTGAGATGTGTGGTCTCAACTTCCTCTTGGACATCTTGCGGTTTTAGCTGAACTGTGGTTTACTTACCGCAGTGGTAGAGTGATGGCACTTTGACCACAACACATTCCACCTTCCCTTCGGAGAGATGACCATCACTTTGGAGGATGTATACAGATTGTTACAGATTCCTTGCCATGGTGAGATAGTGTATTATGATTCTGTCTATGATAGCACAGTCTGCAGACGAGTGTTTGGAGACAACACTATTGATCATGATACTATCACTTAAGCTCAGTTTGCTTCATTCCCTACATTACTAGTAGTACTTGGTGCTTTGATCGGTGGTTTACTAATTCCCGACCATCGAGGTCATGGAGTCTCAGTTGGATGGGGCAGGATACTAGAGGATCTACTTGTACAGCCTCAGTGCTTTGATTGGGGATCATGTGTGTTGGCACATCTTTACCATGATTTACATGAGGTTGTTTACAGAGAGAGTGCTTCATTATCATCAGGTGCAGTGATTTTGCAGTTATGGGTATGGGAGCATCTTCCTATCACTAGACCAGTTTCAGATAAGATTCAATGGTGTGGTTTTCCTTATGCTTTTCTATATAATGGCATGGTTGTCCAACATAATCTGGGCAAGACTGAGTATTGGCATCGGCAGATTGATGATCTTGATCAAGTTCAGTAGCGGCCATACATAGGATGTGAACACTGGAGGGAGGATGATGATGAGCTCCCCTATATGTTTGCTCCTCGATGGATGATTGATAGGTCTACTACTATTATTGAGTGTTTCTACTTTGGTTGGGTTTCTTGTCAGTATGACAGAGTAAAGGATATGCCATAGGGCATGGCGTTATATGCGCGAGTTTAGGCAGAGAGATCCATGTGGGGTGTATAGATAGATTATCAGTTTGCCTTGGATCAGATTGCATGGTTAGCGTACTGGAAATGGGATATTCTTGGGGGTATTGCTGATGCTGGTATGTCCCATGAGTTTTGAGAGTGGTGGGCTCGGAATAGATTTCCTAGATTTACAGATCTGGCAGAGCCTATTCCAGGTCATGATGAGAGATCTGAGGATGATGATGATGGTGGAGATGATGAGCATGGTGGGGGCGATGGTAGGAGGAGACATCGGAGGTGACGAGAACATAAAGCTCCTAGAGCTATTGCTGGTGGACGAGATGAACCACGGGTGAGAGGTGGGCATGCTAGGGATAGAGCTAGAAGACATATTTGACAAGACCGAGCACCTAGAGCAGTAGTTGATAGACATCAGAAATGCCAAAGACATCAAATATAGGTTCATGTAGAGGCTGCTAGACAGATTCTTGGTGGTATGGATCCATTAGTTTAGTTATAGAGAGTTGCCTTAGCCTAGCAGGATCAGGATCAAGTACAGCAGGATCAGATTCTAGCACAACAGGTGCCTCCATAGGTTCATCAGTCATAGGATATGGGCCAGAGTTCACAGGCTGCTCCTAGAATTGATAGTGTAGCACAGGAGGTGCAGTCACTGAGGACAAATGTATCTACTATCATTGGCAGATTGGATCAGGTAGCTACCTTGATGTAGTAGTTCATGACGATGATGGCACATAGCCATAGCATAGCGAGCACTTCTCAGGCTCCTCCCTCACAGGATAGATAGGATGGAAAAGGTCCAGATGGATCAGGTGTTGGGGATGGATTGGGTGCTGCTATGGGATCTTGATGATTTGATGACAAAGTTGCTTATTGTTGATGTCACTTGTATCATGTTTCATGTTGTTTATTGATCAAAACATTGATGTATCACTTTCATGAGATTGTATCTTGATATACTAATGTACTGGATTATTTGATGTTGATGAACACTTATATGATGATATACTTCCTTGATTCTCTTGATGAGTTTGTTTATGAGATTATCTTTATATGCAGCTATATGATGTTTATGATGCATTTTACTTTTGATTATGCTATGGATGCAACGTATCTTATTTATGATATAGATATATGAATGCATTGATGTATGAATTTATGAGATGGTTTTTTTTTCTATTTTTCAATGTATGGATGTAAAGGTGTTTTATGGAAGTGAATATGAATGCCCCTATGTTTTTTATTTTTTGATGTATGCAGTTCTATCCTTAATTATATGTAAATGATGGATGAGTAGTGATGTTTTTCTTTTTCTTTTCTGATATATGGATATTGAATAATGATTAATGTTATGCATGAATGCAAAAAGATAACCTTACTTTTATTGATTGATATTCAAGAAAAAAACATTTGATTGAACCCCCCATTTCTTTAATGTTCTAACTAACCAAGATTATTGATATACCCCCTTGTCCTTGGAAAATAACCACAAATAAATGCAATTAATCTAACACGATAATGCAACTAATCTAACATGATAATGCAATGCAATGCAACTAAGTGTCACTAGCTTTTAGCAAAGAAATGCCATAGAGATAAATTTTCATCATTGAGCAATTTGGGACCGGAAAGCAAGTACAACCATCATTGACCACATCATGATGATATGAATACCACTTTTTTATCGCTTTTGGGTAACCTCTTTGGAAACTAGTACAACCTTCACTAGTTGGATGACCAAACTATGGGAGTATGAATACCGGTTTCAACGGATTCAATGTTGCAAGTGGATTTTGGTATTAAGATATAGAAGATCTAAATAGCCAAGGTATCCATTTGCGTAAACAAGAAAAGGTTAATCCTTCATCTTATGTGATAGTCCTCGATGGTTTTTTGATGACCATGTTGTTAGATGAATTCTAATAAGTTGATGAATCTTTCTCAAAACAACCACTCAAAGGTAATAAAATATCATGTCTCTATCATGGCCAATCTAGTCGAAACATCATCGATCAGCTAAAAAGATGTGATAAAAGTTAATTCCATAAAGATTATCAAAAGAAAGCTTCAAGTGTTTTGCAATGTATCATGATTTTCAAAAAGAATTTCCAAGTATTCCGATCTTTAAAGTGTTTGTCAATTTTTAATCCCGAATAATAAAGTCAATGAAGGCTCAAGGATCAAGTTGTAGGATCATAATAGTTGGGTGCGAACAATGATATCCATCAAAGGTTCAAGAAAATCTCTCTCTCTAAAGCTCTGATAAGTCTCTCTCTAATGTGACCGAATGTAGCACTATTGAATCTGTTTGGTACCACATTTCCAATCCTCTTCTGCCCCCAAGTGATAAATGTCATCGTGTGACAAACTTAGGGCCATAGGCAATGCAATGATGCAACTAAAATGCTTTATTAGGACTATGCACAAATGACGGATGCAATGAAGGTTTACAAGTGAGATGATGGAAATGCAATATGTACACATGTGACTTGAAGCAAAGACTTAAGGGAACAAAAGGTGCTTAATTGCCAAGTTTTCGCCTTTCGAGTTTTATTGCTTTTTTTTTTTCAATTTTTCAATTTTATTTTTTTTGCTATCAAGGCACCTATTGCTAGGTTTTCACCAAGGAACTTTTTTTCTTTTTTTTTCTTTTTCAAATGTTTTTGGTATTTTCAAGATCTCTTTGACTATGTACAATAAATATGATGCTCCTCATCTGATACTCTTTATCCTCTTTCATCTACCTCATGTATAGAACCTCTTTAGATGGATGCTATTGATAGGTTCTTGTAGCTCTTCTCCTTCATAATATGCTAACTTATAAGTTCCTGTTCCAAATGAAGAAACAATGATGAACAAACCAATCCAATTAGCCTCCCATTTCCCTTTCTTTTCTCTTTCAACTTGATTCTTTAGGTTTTCTCTTAACACTAAGTCTCCTACTTGAAAGACTCTTGGTTTGATATGCTTATTGTAGTTCCTTGAGATTCTATTCTGATATACTTTCAAGTGTTCATAGGCTTGTGTTTGGTGTTCTTTTAACAATTCTAATTGTTGAAGTTGGGCAACCCGGTAATCCTCATCTATTATTAGGCCTTGCAATGATACTCGTAAAGATGAGATTTTAACCTCCAAAGGTAGAACATCTTCGACTCCATAGACTAATGAAAATGGTGTAGCTCCCGTAGGTGTCTGAATGCTATTTCTATAGGCCCATAATGCCGAGTTAATTTGCACATGCCAATATCTTCCTGATTTATTCACCGATCTCTTCAAAATTTTGAGGATGTTCTTATTTGTAGCTTTGGCTTGTCCATTTCCTTAAGGATAATAAATGGATGAAGAGTGATGTGTGATATGGAATGTGCCACAAAGTTCATCCACATCTTTGTTTTTGAATTATTTTCCATTGTCTGTAATTATGGCATGAGGGATATCGTATCGGCAAATGATGTGATCCAAGATGAACATGGAAATTTGTTTACCTGTGGTCGTGATCAAAGGAACCACTTCTACCCACTTAGTGAAATACTCTGTAGCGGTGATGATGTACTTGTGTCCGTTGGAAGAAGGTGGATAGATGACGCCAATCAAGTCAAATCCCCATTGATAGAATGGCCATGGTGTAACAAAGGGATGTAACTCTTGTGTCAGTGCATGTATCATGTCACCATGGTATTGACATTTGCTGCATATTTTGACAAAGTGACAAGCATCTTTCTCTAAGGTTTTCCAAAAATACCCTAAGCAAAGGATCTTCTTGGCTAGGTTTAAACCACTTGAGTGCGACCCTCAAATGCCCTCATGAACCTCATGTAAAGCTAACTTAGACTCCTCTTCCTCTAGACGTCTAAGTAATGTCCCATCAAGACCCTTACGATACAATGTTTTGGAAAGGATTATGTAACGGGCTGATTGGCGTATGAAATTTCATTTTTGGGCTCGTGATTGGTCTGAAGGTAACACTTGGTCTTTGAGATAGGTATATATAGGGTCGTACCAAGGTGAGTCATGTCCATGAAGTAGGGCAACAATTTGGGTGTTGGGAAGGTCAAATGTCGGTTGTGCTAACTCTTCCACCAAGAATTTGTACTTCTCATTTTGATTTGGTTTTTGAAGTAAGGAAGACAAGGTTGCCATTGCATCAACTGCTCTATTCTTCTCTCTTGGAATTTTCTCAAAGGTTATCAAAGCAAAGTACTTTTTCTAAGCTTCAATCATAGTCTTGTATGGCATTAGTTTTTCATCTTTGCTATTGTATTCATCATTGACTTGATTGATTATTAGTTGAGAATCTCCATATACTTGTAGCTTGGTGATGTTCCATTCTAAAGCCATCTTGATGCCAATGACTAAAGCCTCATATTCTGCTATATTGTTTGTGCATGGGAAAAAAAGCTTGTAGGACTTGAGAATAGTGTACCCTTGAGGGGTAATCAATAATATACTGGTCCTGGAACCTCCTTGTGTATATGAGTCATCGAAGTACAACTTCCATGTCTTTGCTTCTATGCTTACAATTGCAGAATCTGGAAATTCCACTTGAACAGTTTATGTAGAAGTCAATGGGTTTTCATCTAAGTGATCTTCTATCACTTGTCCTTTTATTTCCTTCCTATCCACATACTCAATGTCGAACTCACTTAATATCATGACCCATTTTTCTATCCTACCTGTTAAGGCAGTTTTGCTTAGCAAATACTTTAGAGGATCAATTTTTGCAATTAGTTTCACCTTGTGCATCAACATGTAATGCCTCAATTTTTGGGATGCAAAGACAACCTCTAGACAAGCCCTTTCCATGAATGTATAGTTAAGTTCGTATTTGATCAATGTTCTACTCAAATAGTAGATTGCTCTTTCTTTTCCTCGCTCATCTTCTTGTACCAAAAGAACTCTTAGAGACCTTTCAGTAGCGGATATGTATAGCAACAATGATTTTACCTTGATTGGTGGCATTAGGATTGGTGGATTTATTAGATAAGTCTTCAATAAAGTGAAGGCTTGATCAAATTCTTCATCCCACATGAAAATAGTATCTTTGTGTAACAACCTTGTGAATGAATGACATTTTTCGGCCAATTGAGAAATGAACCTTCTTATGGATTGTATCTTGCCTTGTAGAGACCTCATTTGGCTTATGTTCTTTGGAATTTCCATATCCATTATTGCTTGTACTTTTTCTGGATCCACTTCAATCCCTTTTGCTGAAACTATATAGCCTAACAATTTGTCGGATTGGACACCAAAGGCACATTTTTTTGGATTAAGCCTCACTTTAAATTGTTCCAACCGGGTGAATATCTTTTTCAAAATTTGTAGGTGATCTTCTATTTTGTGTGACTTTGCCAATAGGTCATCCACGTAATCCTCTAGAAAGGTGTGCATCATATCATGGAAGATAGTTGTCATTGCCCTTTGATATGTGGCTCTGGCATTTTTAAGGCCGAAGGGCATGAACTTCCAACAAAAGGTGCCCCAAGGACATGTAAAGGTTGTCTTCTCTTGGTCTTTGGGTGCAATTTTTATCTAATTATATCTGCTGAAACCATCCATTAATGAGTACATGGAGTGACCCACTGTCAATTCAACTATTGCATCAATGCTTGGAAGTGGGAATTCATCCTTAGGACATGCAAGATTTAAGTCTCTAAAATCCATGCATACCCAAATGGATTTGTTGTGCTCAGTGACCAATACAATATTAGATATCCATTCAGCATAGGCTATTTCTCTTATAAATCCCACCTTCAACAATTTTTCTAATTCCCCTTTGACTAGGAGAGCTACATGTGGGTGCATCTTTCTCAACTTTTGCTTGACGGGCTTAACCCCTAGTTTAACATTCAAATGGTGCATAATGAAGTCAGGATCCAATCTGGGCATGTCGGCATAGGACCATGCAAAGTTCACTTGTTGTTCTTGGAAGAACTTAATAAAATCCTTTCTTTCTAAAGGTGTAAGTGATGTAGCCAAGTGTATAAATTTTGGATCCAATTCTGTCCCAATGTTGACCTTTTCTATCGACTCTATGAGAATAGGTGACCTTTCTTCCTCATTTTTGGGTAGGGTATCCAACCTCTCTTCCTTTGGTGCCACAATTCTGTTTTCACCATAGGAAACATCCTTTATCTTTACTTTTTTTGGTTCTAGTGCTGCCACGTAGTGCTTTTCATCACTAGAACTTTTCAATTTTTTATTTTTTTTCATTTTTTTCTTTGGATTAAGAGATTGGACCCCTGTTGCTTCCGTCATGTTCAGTTCAAATTCATTGGTGAAAGAGGGCTCAACCGCATTAAGGTATTGGTTCATTGCTTGGTCATTTGGGAAATAGAGTAAGTCACTTGGCTCATTTAGGTCCCAATCAATAAGTTTGGGGTTTATCAAGGATAAGGTTTCATTTGGAAAAGTGTCATCAATTGGGTTTATGGACATGACTTCATTGGAGGGTTCATACATTGTATCATTTAGATCTATAACGTGAGCTTCCTCAAGACGGTCCATGGAAGAAGGATCAAAGTCCTCTACACTTGAGTCCTCAAAGACTTCTATGGGAAATAGCATGGGAAATACAACCTGTGGATTAATCCTAACGTTCGAATCATCTTCCTCTAAGGGTTCCCAAAATTCCTCTATCCATGGTCGATTAACGGGTGCTTGTCCTATGTTGAGTTCTCTTATATTAGGCTCTTCATTAGCTTGAGTTTGCTGCTTTGGAACCTTAGCATAAGTATGTATGGTGACTACCTCTTTATCATGACATGATTCTTCGGATAGAGTGTCCCACTCATAGTCCCGGGAGTCATCACTATCCACATCGGATTCCAATGTGTTCACTTGAGGATATGAATCATGCATTGGGCTAGAGCTTTATCCTTTGTATTGGTAGCCTACCCCTGATCTTTCTTCTTTTTCCCTCCAAGAAGGTTCAATGGGCTCTAGTAAACCTCTATTTCTTCGGCCTAAAGGTCCTCTTCCCTTGTACCCCATTTTTTGCATTATTTCGAATCCTTTGCCATATTGATCAGTTTGAATGTTAATGTGCTGGATTCTTTCTATGGGAGTACTTGAGGTGTCATCTTCATCATGATAAAGCCATTGAAGGACTTCATCTTCTTCTTTATCAAATGCAGCTTTGTCACTTTCTCTTACGAAGTAAGAGTTATACTTACGAGGGAGATGTTCTTTTGATAGTTTCCCATGCGTTCTTGGAGATGTGGGCAAGTCGAATAGGGAAATAGAATATTCCCCTACTCCTTTGGAACTGATTTTACATTGTTTTTCAAATGTATGCATCATCTCACTCATTTTCTTGTAATGCTCTTCTTTAACTTTATCTTTGTCTTCTTTTGTGGGTTTGAAAAGTACTATCTCTGATTTAGGCACTTGATCTGAATCTTCATTTGACGTTGAACCCTCATAACTCACTTTCTCCTTTCCTTTAGTTGATGTCATTGAGCTAGCTTGAGGACGGTTTGAAGTAGCACTTAACGTTAACATAGGATCATCTATTTTGACATCTTCAATGGTAGCCCTTTGAATAATCCCTTCTCGGTTATGGGGAATAAATAGTTCATGAAGGGTTTAAGTGCATTGCAATATTGGAATGGATTTGAGTCCCCTCCAACCATGATTTCCTTACCCATATACAGAAATTTGATGCATTGATGATATGTGGATGGAACCGCTTGCATCTCGTGGATCCATGGTCTCCCCAATAAATTATTATAAGTTAGTTTCATGTCCAATACTTGGCAATTTGTGTCCTTTTTGATAGGTCCCACTTGAATGGGCAATACAATCATGCCTTTGGAGGCTCTTTCAGCTTCATCATAAGCCTTTATGGTGATTCTTTTTGTAGGATCAATGCAGGACTCGGATAATCCTAGGTATTTGACAAGACTCAATGTGCAGATGTTAAGACCAGCTCCCCCATCTATGAGAGCTCTTTTGACCCTATGTCTTTCAATCAAGACCTTTATATGCAATGGTAGATTTTGGGGATGGGTAATAGACATGTCATCATGATTTGAAAATGAAAGGCAATGAGGTGCAATGAGATTCCCTAGCATGTTTTGAAACTTCTCCTCTTCTAAGTTAGTAGGAACATTAGTCTCTACTAGAGCTTTCTCTAAAATTTCCTTGTGGTTGGGAGATAGCTTTAATAGCTCCAAGATAGAGATTTGTGCTGGAGTCCTTTGTAGCTGATCTACCAAACTATACGGTTTTACTACTGTAGAAGATTGCTTGATCACAATGTTGGATTGCAGAGGGCCAATAGGTTTAGGGTCAACCCCTTGTAGGGTAATCCTTGAAGTTTTCCCCCTAGTGATAACATTAGATGTCTCTTTTTGGGGCTATTCTTTGATCACTATAGCATTCACAACATTATCATAGGGTGGTGCAAAATTGATGTTATTGCTACTTTGTTTCTTTCCATTGGACGATTCACCTTTGTCATGTTTATAGAAGGGTTGTTTGAAAGCCATGTGGTCTTCATTGCTTTGAGGTCCATCAATGGTGATCATACCACTATCAATCAAGTCTTGCACTACATTCTTTAGCTGCAAGAAATCATTTGTCATGTGCCCTCGAATTCTATGGTATTCACAATGGCTATTTTCACTCCACCAGCTAGGCTTGTTTTGTGGATCATAAGGTTGAATGCTAGGTAGATTAATGATGTTGTTAGCCATGAGGGTCTTTAATGTTTTTTCAAGGGGTTCACCCAAAGGTGTGGAGTGCCTCTTAGGAGTTGGTACCAAGAATTTATCAGATTTGTTACTCCTTTGATTATTCCCTTGGTTGCTACTATTAGCATTGTTGTTGAAAGGTGCCTTGGAGGCCTAGTTTGCATTGTTCACCTGATTAGGTGTTCTTGTGAGAGAAAATGGAGTCACCTTCAAATTAATAGAATCAACAACCTCGTCATTGACTACTCCCTTATTGTTGTTCTTCAATCCAAACCGATTATAGCTATTGGACCAGTTCTTATTCTGATTGTTGTTATTATTGGAGTTATTGTTCTTGGAGTTATTGTTGTTATTTTTATATAATTTCAACTCTCCACTCTTAACCAACACTTCTTCCATTGTTACTCCATTCTCTATAAGGTCTTGGAAGGTTTTGGGGCATTGAATTCTCAATCGGTAGTTCATCTCATTGCCCAAGCTATTGATGAATATATCCATCTTCTCCTTTTCGGGCACACTCCTAGGATACCTAGCAAATACCATCCTCCATCTTTGTAGAAATATGAGGAATGCTTCTCCATCATTTTGTTTGGTATTACATAATTTTATCATTGTGACCTCATGCTTGATGTTGTATGAGTAATGTGCCACAAATTTTGAAGCTAGTTCTTCAAAGGTTTTAATGTCGGATGGTAGTTTAGAAAACCACTCCATGGCCATACCTCCTAAGCTTCTTGGGAATAGTCTCATTAAATAGGTGGTATCGTGCATGAACTCCAAGCTCAATGCACAAAATTCCCGTAGGTGATCTTGTGGATTTGACATTCCTTGGTATTTGTCATACTTGAGAGACACTACATTGATCGGGAATGGTACCATGACTAGACTTTTATCAAATGGGAATGGACACAATGCTTTGATAGAAAAGGGTTTAGGAGCCCCACTTTGCTTGATTGTATCCAGTTGCATTTGAAATGTCTTAAACTACTTGTTCATGATGTCAATGGGACTCTCTTCAAATTTTGGCAGTCTAAGTTGATTAATGTCATAGTCACGAGGAAGCTTAAGACCTGCCCGGGCTAGATCTAGAAAGTATTTTTCTTTATCTCTTGCCATTTCTTTTTCCATGAGTTTTATGAAATAGGGGCATTGAATGGCTTCATTAACCTTGTCATTGGTTGCATCTTTGGTAATTGGTTCGACATTAGTTCTATGGTTAGTGGTATCAATCCCTTGAGTGTTTTGATCCATCCCTCCACTATTGGTATTACCTTGATTATTCAGGTCAATACCTCCATTATTTGCATCACATTGATTGTTTGGATCGATGTCACTATTGTTGTTATTACCCAAGACACTGTAGTACATCATGTTGTCTTCCACTCCTTGAGCGGGTGATTTTTGGGGTACTCTTGGGGTGGTAGAAGTGTCACCTGGGTAAGGAAGCTCTTGTCTCAAATAAGTCCCGTCTGCTTGCGAGGTTTGCTTGACGTAGTATGATCTAGTAAAAGCAAGCATGAACAAACCACTTGGAAAATAAGATTCGATCGTTCCCGTGGCCAAATCCTTGTGAAATTTTCAAAAATTGTGTAGAACCAGGATTTTTTACTGGGCTAGATGTTGGAACAGTAGGAACGTGGAAAAGGGTATCTAAATATGTGATCAAAAAAATTTGAACCCCTCGGTAAGTACTCACTATTTTCCCTTTTGTGTTTTTGGGCGTCACTTGCTTGAGTGTAGGCATGACTTAAAAATTTATACGCGTCGACTGGAGTTGAGTTAGGCGGCACACTGCAGGTGTGCAGGTGGCACTTTATCGTTGATAGGTGTTTTTCCAATTTTTATAGGTGTCACTTAATATCTCTCAGGCATGACTTCACAATTAATATGCATTTTCTGAACAGTCACATGCATGACCTTGTTGCTGACATGCCGTATTTCTCTATGCACAGGTGACACTTTGCTGACCAGGTTGTGAATTTTAGATTTTAAAAATTTCAAGATCAGTTTTATGGAATTTCTTTGTTTGAAAATGGAACACAATCACAACACATGCATCATTTTTTAATTATATCCCTAAAACACACTAAAGTGTATATTCTTGATCATTTTCCACAAGTATTGCACAAGAAAGAATTCCAAGCAGTCTACCTATAGTCAATTTTGGCTTTTAACATTTTGGCTCTATAAGGTAGCTTGCTATTTATCAGTTTTTTATTGAACAATTTCGTTCTAAACTATGCCAAGTTCTTATACCCACTTGTAGGCTTCCCACATGCACAAAAGCATGATTTGGCACAATCCGTTAGGACTACTAGAGGAAGTGAAGACACTTGTACACAATCTAGCCACTTCCCTTTTAAGGAAAAGTGTATTTTTATTATAGTGGGTTGGATATTACCGTGGCAAAGGTGATTGTCTCCCACTTGGGTCATTCCCTCTCATCGGCCTTGTTAAGGAAATTTCTTGGGAGGCAGACCCTCTATTGTTCTAGCATGTTCATGTTTAAAACAAGGAAATGGAGTTAAGAACAAGTTTTTGGGAATTTGGTTCACCAAAAGGTGAAGAGCATATCCCTAACTTTTCCTTAATTTCCCAAACACAATTAGCAATGTTCAATTTCTTTCACCCACTAACTATAGGGATTTGAGTATTTCTACTCTCCTCCACAAACAAAGGGGCTTTTATTTTTATGTGTTTGATTCCTCAACCTTTCCTATTAATCAAAAAGTTCAACACCTTTGCCATTTTGGTTCACTAGAAGAAGTGAAGAGCATAGGCCTAAATGCTAAACTTTCCAAACAAAGAGAGGCTATTTGTAATTACTAGATTTTGGAGATGCTTCAATGCCACAATCTAAGGGAAAATATTGACTTGTTTTAAGGCTTACCTCTCCTTGTAGCTAGCATAAGCTAAGGGCATTTTTGAGTGATTTTATCATTTTTCACCTTACCTTGGCAATAGCTTTCCTTTCCAAATGTGCTTATCCACCAGCAAGTTAGTCAACACAAATAATCACAATGAAGAAAACCAAATTGAATTTGAAGAAGCAAACTTTTCTGTTGAATCTTAAAACTTTATTTGCAAATTTTGATGAAAACTTGAACTAAGGAGAGAAAATCCAATTGAGAGATACAAATTTATTTTCATAAGCTTCTACAATTCTGAGATAGTTCTGATATACCTTGTTTTCTTCTTCTTGTGACTCCTCAAGAACCACTTTGATGTGTGTAACATTTTCCTTCTTGATCTTCCTAGCCAAAGCCTTGCTTTCTTGGTTGAACCTGCTCTTTGGCTTTTGAACCTTTCTGTGCCTGCTCATTTATAGTAAAAACATACAGACAGAGAGTAAGATAATCAAATTTATCAATTTGATAGCAAATTAAAACAACAAACAGTAGGCGTCATTGTCCAACTAATATGTGTAATTAAACTGTTAGTAGGTGTAACTTTAACAATAGCGAGCGTCACTTTCCAATGGCTCAAGCATTATTTAAAGTTACTCAGGCGTGATGATTTATTTACTAAGCATAACAATTAATGCAAATTGTGAAAGATAAGCTATTAAAAGCGACAATTCACAAAAATTAAGTGTCGGTTAGAAGATACTAGGCGTGACTATCTGTGTAAATTGCATCATAAAGGATATGACAGGCGGTAGAAGTCAGCTAACACGTGACACTTCTCCATTCGCAGGCGTTGCTTTGCAGTCCCAAGCATGACAATTTATCTCTCAAGCACAACAATTTATCTAGCAAGCATTAGATAACTGCTATGAAGCGGCATAATAGTAGGCATAGCCATCAATTAATGCTTTGTATGTGTCATTTTACCTATTTTCTGCAAAAAATTCATGTAAAAGTGAAGATACAACACACAAAAAAAATGATAGAAATGTTAGAAATGAGGCTTAGAGCCCCACAGTGGGTGCCATTTGTGTGTGTATGCTAAACACCTTCATGAAATTAGGATATTTAACTATCAAATCAAAGTAAATGCAATACAAATTTAACTAAGAAATGAAACTAACATCCATGACATCTCATGGTTCTCTAATCAAATGTGGTAAGTAGAGCTCTTAGCTTAATCTCCACTAGTGACACTTCTAAAATGAGAAAATATGATGCTAAAAATGCTTATTCTAGCTCACTAACTCTCAAATTGATACAAAGATAATTCAAATGCTCTTGATTGCTGTGAAATTGTCTATAATAAGGATGCTTTGCAAATGAATTTCTAAGATGATTATTACTCTCAAAATGCCTCTTATTTATAGTAAATTCCCAAGGGTAGGGGGTAGAGTGAATTAACTATGATTTACCTTTGGTTGAGTCAAATACTTTGCAATGTTCATAAATGGGGGGACAATTTAAAGGTTTGTCTCAAAGCTTTGGACAAAAGGACAAAATTGAGTGGATGAGATTGAAACTTTAAAATGAGTGATTGAGATTCATTCTTTTTGAGTGATTTGTGTCTTTTTGTCCTCAATTCTCATTGGTTGCTCAACTTTGTTGAAAGATATTAGGATTAATTAATTAAATTTAGCCATGTAGGGAATAGGTTCAATTTGATTATTTGATTTAAACAACTATACAATTAATTGATTAAAATCAATTATGTAGTGCTTTTGACCCCTTTAAGCTTTGATTTAATTATTTAATGTCATTATTTAATTTTTCCTTTGATTTAATTGATTTTGTCCACTTTTATTTAATAAATGCCCATTTTAATTTGATTTGATCCTTTTTTATGAGAATTAGTGCATTTTGAATAAGATTTTGCCATTTATTGATTTTAAATCACTTGTCCATTTTTAAGTGTCTACAATTACATAAGGTGATCATTGTGACTTCGTGTTTGATATTGTATGAGTAGTGTGCCACAAATTTAGAGGCCAGCTCTTCAAAAGTTTTAATGCCGGAAGGTAATTTCAAGAACCATTCCATGGCCATACCTCCCAAACTCTTGGGAAATAATCTCATTAAATAAGTGGTATCGTGCATGAATTCTAAGCTTGATGCACAAAATTCCCATAGATGATCTTGAGGATTTGATGTTCCTTCATACTTCTCATACTTAGGAAATACTACGTTGATAGGGAATGGTACCATGACTAGACTCTTATCAAATGGAAATGGACATAATGCTTCTATTGAAAAGGGCTTTGGAGCCCCACTTTGTTTTATCATGTCCAATTGCATTTGAAATAACTTAAATTGTTTATTCATGATATCGATTAGGCTCTCTTCAACTTCTGGTGTTCTAAGTTGATTAACATCATAATCACGAGGGAATTTAAGACCTTTTCGGGCTAGATCTAGAAAGTTCTTTTCCTTGTCTCTTTCCATTGATTTTTCCATAAGTTTCAAGAAATATGGACTTTGTATAGCTTCACTAACCTTCTCATCAGTGGCATCTTCAGTAGTTGGTTCACCATTAGCCCTAGGGTTAGTGTTATCAATTCCTTGAGTGTTAGGGTCTATTCCTCCATTATTGGTATTGCCCTAATTATTTGGGTCAATTTTTCCATTGTTGTTATTACCCAAGCTACCGGAGTACATCATGTTGGTTTTCGCTTCTTGAACGGGTTGTTCTTGTGGTACTTTTGGGATGGTAGAAGTATCACTTGGGAAAGGAAGCTCTTGTCTCAAATAAGTTTTGTCTTCTTGCAAGGTTTTCTTTACGTAATATGATTGAGTAAAAGCAGGTATGAACATAAACCGCTTGAAAATAGACTTTATCTTGTTGGCTTGTGGCCAAATCCTTGTGAAATTTTCAAAATTGCTTAAATACAGGATTTCTGACCAGACAAGTTACTAGAACAAATAAAACAACCAAAAGGGTATCTGAATCTGGAATCAAATTTTTTTGAAATTCTTTGGAAATGCTCATTATTTGCACTTTTTTGATTCTGGGTATCACTTACCTAGTAGGCATGACTTAAAAGTTGATACGTGTTGCCTGGAATTGATGTAGGCAACACTCTGCAGATGTGCAAGCAACACTTTCCTGTTGATAGGCATTTTTCCAGTTTTTACAGGCATCACTTAATATGTCTCAGGCATGACTTTACCATTGATAGGCATTTTCTGAACAATCACAGGCATGACTTTACTACTGACACATAATTTTTCTCTATGCACAGGCGGCACTTTGCAGACCAGGTTGTAAATTTTAGATTTTAAAAATTGTAAGATCAGGTCTGCGGAATTTTCTTGCTTGAAAATGACGTATAAACGCAACACACACATCAAGTTTGCACCATGTCCTTAAAACCACACTAAAAGTGTATGTTCTCGATCATTTTTCACAAGTATTTGAACAAGAAAGTCTTCCACGCAATCTACCTATAGTCAAATTTGGCTTTTTAACATGTTTGGCTCTATAAGGTAGCTTACTATTTATCAAGTTTTAATGAATAATTCCATTATAAACCATGCCAAGTTCTTTTTCCCACTTGTGGGCTTCCCACATGCACAAAAATACAATTTGGTGCAATCCAAAAGGACTACTAGAGGAAGTGAAGAAACTTGCACACAATCTAGCCACTTCCCTTTTAAGGAAGAGTGTATTTTTTTTAGAGTGGGTTGGATAGTACTACAACAAAAGCGATTGTCTCCCACTTGGGTCATTCTCTCTCATTGTCCTCATAAGGAAAATCTCGAGAGGCAGGCCCTCTATTGCTCTATTTTAACTAGCATGTATAGAAAACAAGAAAATTGAACTTAGTCCAACAAGTTTGGGAATTTGGTTCACTTAAAAAGTGAAGAGCATATCCCTATTGTCTTTCTTCGTTCCAAACACTCAAGCAACAATTGTTCTTTTTCAATCTCTTGACAATGAGATTCTTATAATTGAGGTGTTTGTGTTAATTCCTTATTTTAATTAAGCTAGGTTCAATGAATGCCACAATTTAAGCAAGTGCAAGCTTGATTTGATGAATACCTCTCCTTTGTAGCTAGTAAAAAGGCTAGGTGCTTTTATGAGGTTTTTTATTGCTTGTTTTTTTTGCTTTCACTCACCTAGTGGCGATTGTTCCTACTCCCTCCTCCAACAAGTTAGTCAAAAAAGCCATACAAAATGAGGGAAACCATAAAGGAACAATTTGAAGTACAATTAAGTGTTTTCACAAGATTTTTCAATGAAAACTTCAACAACTTAATGTAAACAAATTTCAATTTAAGGTAGGAAATTTAAGCTTGTAAGCCTTTAACACCTTGATGTAATGAGCATACAATTTCAATTCTAAGCCTAAACTCTCTAAAATTAAAGCACTATGCAATTCCTTTTTACGTTTAGCTTGTATTCTTACCTCTTTGCTTGGTTGTGTGACTCTACTCTCTGGCTTTTGAACCTTTCTATTCTTGCTCATCTACAAGAAAAATATAGATAGAGAGTAAGAAAACAAAATCTATAGATTTGACAATAAATTAAAGCAAAAAGTAGTAGGCATCATTAGTCAGCTAATATGCGTGATTAAAATGATAGCAGGCGTAACTTTAAAAATAACCAGCGTCACTTTCTAGTGACTTAGGCGACATTTAAATTTTAGCAAGTGTAACTTTAAAAATAACTAGCGTCACTTTCCAGTGACTAAGGTGACATTTAAAGTTCAGCAGGCGTAACACTTTAATTACTAGGCGTGAAAAGTAATGAAAATTGTGTATGATAAGCTATTTAAAGTGGCAATTAACAAAGACTAGGTGTTGGTTAAGAGATACTAGGCGTGATAGTTTGCAGTAAATTATGTCATAAATATCATCACAGGTGGTAAAAGACAGTGAATACGCGATACTTCTCATGTCTCAGGCATCGCTTTACACTCCTGTGTGTGACACTTTATCTCACAAGTGTGACAATTTATCTTGCAAGCGTTAGTTACTTACCGGTAAGCATCAGAACAGTGGTCACAGATGTCATTTAATCCTTCATATGCATCATTTCTCCTATTTTCTACAAAAATTCATGGAAAAGTGACAACAAAAACACACAAAAAATTGATGAAAATGTTAGAAATGAGGCTTAGAGCCCCACGATGGCTGCCATTTGTGTGTGTATGTTTAACACCTTCATGAAATTAGGATCATTAACTAACAATCTTAGCCAATACAATGCAATTTTAACTAAGAATTGAAACTAAAATCCATGACATCTCATGGTTCTCTAATTAGATGTGGTAAGTAGAGCTCTCAGCTTAATCTCCACTAGTGACACTTCTAAAATAAGAAATATATGATGCTACAATGCTTAATCTAGCTCAATTCTCCATTATGCAAAGATAAATTGAAATGCTAATGCTAATTGCTCTCAATTGCTCTCAATTGCTCATAAAATGCCTATAATAAGGATGCTTTGCTCTTCAAATCTCTAAATTGCTTATTATGCTCACAAAATGCCTCTTATTTATAGTAAATTCCCAAGGGTAGGGGGGTAGAGTGAAGTAATCATGATTTAGACTCGGTTGAGTCAAAAAATTTGCAATGTTTTTAAATGGGGGGACAATTTCAATGTTTGTCTCAAAGCTTTGGACAAAAGGACAAAATTGAGTGGATGAGATTCAAAGTTGAATTTGTGTGACTGAGATTCAATTCTTTTGAGTGATCCATGTGCTTTGTGTTCTCGAAATTCATTGGTTCCTCAAATCTTTGTTGAAAGATATTAATATTTATTAAATTCCATCAATTAATTAAATTAGCCATGTAGGGAATAGGTTCATTTTGATTTTTGATTTAACAACTATACAATTAATTGATTAAAATCAATTATATAGTGTATTTGACCCATTTAAGCTTGTATTTAATTATTTAATATCATTATTTAATTTTTCTTTTGATTAAATGATTTTGTCCAATTTGATTTAATAAATATCCATTTAATTTTGATTTGATCCATTTTTTTATGAGAATTAGTGCATTTTGATTAAGATTTTACCATTTTAATGATTTAAAGCACATGCCCATTTTTGAGTGTCTACAGCTCTCAGTCTTAGGTTTGTGTTGAGGTTCAATAGGCATTATTGAGAATTATTCCTTCTCATATCACTAGTGATCATAATGTTATGTTGAGTGCTCAATTTTCTTTCAATGAAATTAAAAATGATACCTTTTTATGGGGGCTATGAAAGCTCCTAGTTTGGATGGCTTTCAAGCTATGTATTTTTTGAGGTTGTAGGAGATTGTCGGGGAAGATGTACAGAGGGCAACTGAGGAATTAAAAAGTAGGATGCCAATGATAAAAGGCTTGGAACCACACTTTCATTTCTCTTGTACCAAAGAAGAAAGATTATAGGTATTTTATGAGTCTGGACATATTTCCCTTTAAAATACTATTTATAAAATTTCCACTAATTTTATGCCCAACATATTAAAGGTTTGTTTAGACCAAGTTATTTCAAATGAAAACAGTGAATCCTTGAAGGGAAGGCAAATTTTGGATTAGATTATTGCTTTTCATGAGATGATTCAATCAATTAAATCTAGAAAAAAGGAGGGTATGGTGATCAAACTTGACATTAATAAGACTTGTGATATATGCTTTGGGACTTCCTATTGCGGGTTATAAGCAAATTTAGTTTTGATAAGGAGTGTTGTGATTGTGTCTATATTTGTATTTTTTCAATTTATTTGTTCTTGTGTGAATGTAGTTGCATTTAGTGGTTTTTAGACTAAATGCAAGCTTAGGCAAGGTGATCCCTTATCTCCCTTCTTATTCCCCATTCTTAGTGAATCTTTAGGTAGAGCTTTCAAAAAAATTGTCAATGAAGGGTTCCTTGGAGGTTTGCAAGTCTCAATAGGAGTTGATAATGTCTCTTATCTTCAATTTGTAGATGATACTCTCATTCTTGGTGAGGCTACAACGAGGGATAGGAACATCAAGATAATTTTAGGGCTTTATAAACACATTGCTATATTGAACACCTTTGGATGTTGAGAGGAGGGAAGGGGTGAGTTAGCATGCATGAATGTGGTATCAAATTGGTGTATAAAAATTTGACTTGTTCTATCACTACACATCATCCATAAATGAATTCATCAAAGTGCAAGCATCATAACAACATTTAAGGTCAAACCCAAATGAAACATGTAGAAAAACATTAAAACACCTTAGCAAGTCTATCCAAAATCACTCTTAAAATGAACATGACATTATGTAAAGCACAAAATACCATGATAGGACCTATTACAACCTCTTAAACCTTCCTTGAAAGCATATTCAAACCAATAAGTTATAAATTAGTTTATCAAAGTTATCTGAGTTGGTTAGAGACCAACACAGACAATGATATTGCACTCGGAACAAAATATCTTCACTTGTGGAGCAAACCAACATAATATATTTGAACTAAAAAATTGCATAGACATTAGAAACATGTCCACAAAATTGCACAACCTAATATGCCAATGCAAAGCATTCTTTGTACCTGTCCTGACTATTATTGACAACTAACCTTTCTACCAACAAATAACAACACACACCTTCTTCCTATGAACCTTTGTGGACTTGAAAATATGATAGTGCAACATTCATAGACCATACATTACAAAACCAACACCACAATCCATCAAATTCTTATGCAAAGAAATGTAGAGCATTCTCCCATATAAGGACTTTAAATTATTTATCTTATATATTCCAACTTCTCGTACTTCCATCATATGGATACATCACATACTAACTTGTTATCACCACCAATCATAAAAATAATTATATGAGATTATAATACAACATTTTAAATATTATTTCCTCCATATTAACCATAACATACAACTCTCGCACTTCTCATGCTTCTTACTTCTCATACTTCTCTACACCAGACTGACATTAATGCACACAACATATTGACATCAATGACAACATTGATAATACAATGCTAACATATTGATCAAGTTGTGAATTGTGATAAGTCCATAATTTTCTTTTTTAAAGGCAACTTCTTATAAAGATTAGATATTTAGAATATTCTACATTTTGAAGTTGATAGTTTACCAAGTAAGTATCTCAGAATGTCTTTGATTGATCAAAAAATGTCAATGGTTGATGGAGTTCGATTATTGATAAAATCCAAGGTAAGCTTGCTTCTTAGAAGGGGTGGTGGTTGTCTTTAGCTAGAATAATTTTACTTGCAAAGTTTTCCTTAGTCAACATCCATATATTTATTATAGAGAGGTAATGGTAACTCTTTCAAGTTTAGCTTGATCAATCGGTCTAAGGTGTGTACACCTTTTGGGTAGGGGGTTGGGTATTAGACAATGCATTAGTATGAATAAAGCCTTAGGTGTCAATCTTTCTTGGCATATCTATGTTGATAGCCATAGACAATGGAGTAAACATCTACAACCCAAATAATTAGGCAATGATAAGGAAGGGTTTTTCAAGGATGTATTACTTAAGAGATTTAGTATTTAAAAATTTCTCAATGTTTGTGCTAGTCTTATTCCCCTGATATCAAATGGAGGTTGGGTAATAGGTGGAAGATTAAGTTTTGGTTGATTATAAAGGATAGTTATGAGCTTTGGTGTTGGAAGGCTATGAAGGATCCAATAATATATTGTAAGGATGTTCATGACTCTCTTCAACATAGGATTGAAAGGTGCCCCATTTTAGACCTACTAATAGTGGAAAACAAGGTTTGGGGATTGAAAGGAAATAATTGTGTGACTATTAAGGAGGCATTCAATACCTATTTTAGTAAAGGGGGGGGGGGGGAATAAATTCTACTAGGTTTATTTGGTATAGGTTTGAGCTTTTTAAATTCAATGTGTTTTAATGGATTGCTTGGAGATGGAGAGCTCTTACTCATGATCATTTGTATACCTATTGGGGTCAATTGAGCTTCCTAAGTGTGTCATCTGCATGTATGAGATTGAGATAAATGATCATTTGTTTGTTCATTGTTTCTATTTTCATCAATTTAGTCATTCTTTCTACATTAGTGATGGATTAGGTGGGTCCTATCTAAGGGTATCCCTCTTCTTTTGGATGGTTCCTAGTTGTAGTTTGTTTTGATAGTTTCCCTTATCTCATTGTCTAGAATATTTGGCTTAATGTGATAGGAGATCATTTTAGAAGAGGGAGAAGGGAATGGAAAGTGTTTGGGGTGCATAACATAAAGTTTCATGTTAGAGTTAGGGGAGGTTCTTAGTGACAAGTTTTAGAGTGTGGCAGATGATGAGTCTCATAGGTAAAATTACCAACCTCAATTTATGTGGTTGAGTGTGGGTAGATTTGAAAGGAAGGAGTTGAAGAAGAGAGTGATATGGGTTCCTTTAGATGGTGGGTGGATGAAATTTAATTTTGATGGGGCTACCAAAGGTAATCCTCATGGAAGTAGGAAGTGGAGAAGTATTTAGAGATATGGAAGGCTAATCAGTTGACCTTTTTTTCTTCTAATTTTATGATTGTGGTGTAGATTCAAATAATATGGTTAAATCTTGGGCTTTGCTTAGGGGTTTGGAATTTACAAAGAGCAAGGGGTAGAAGAAACTTTTAGTTGAAGGTGATTTAAAATTTGTGATTGATCTATGTTGGTTAAGAAGTTGAAGAATTAGTACCTTGGGGTGATCTTGGGGGAAACATGCTCTTTCAAGAAATATTTTTATGATATTTATTATTCTCATACTATGATACTGGGTAAATAGGTTGTGAATTGGGTGGCTAATAGAGGTGTGGGGTCGGTAACAAGATTGGGTGAGAAAGAGAGTACTTGGTGGGTGGATTTTTTGTATGAGGTAATTGTACACATAAAAGTAGTGCACTTCTATGGATCCTTACAATCAAGGACACTCAAGAATGAGGCCTCAAAAATCGATCCATAGCTCTCTATGTATGGAGTTGCAAGATGTAGAGTTGCTCTCAGCTAGAGCTATGAAGCTAATGACCTTGCTAGTCAACCACATAATGAGAGATTCAAGGTTGAAGACAAGGGAAAGAGTGCCAATATCTCCAATGAATCCAAATGGAAATGCAATGCAAGTAAACTAAGAATGAGGATGCAAGCTAGTCTATGAAAATGAAAGTGCAATTTAAGCTATTGAAAAAAAATACAAAGGATTACATCCTTCCTAATTAAGCTAAGTGAGATTATCTATTGCATAAGAGAAACTAAGCTATGAAGTGAAGCTATGGATGCTATGATAATGCAAGAAATGAAGCCTAAACTATGAAGCAATGAGGAAATCCAAGAAGAGCTTGATGTAGCAATGATCTCCAAAAGCTCCAAATGCACCTAAAAAACCTGCAACATAACAATAGCATGAAAGAGATGGATCCAAATGAAGGAGAGAGCTCTCCTTTTATAGGAAATGAGGAGAAATGGACCATGGAGATTAAGAGGCAAAAGTCTTAATCAACGGTGAAGCTTGAAAGAGGAGCAATCCATGTGCACAAGTATCCTCCAATAGGAAAATAGGAGTTGACTTTATGTCCATATGAGACAAAAAGTGCTTTCTCCTTTTTATAAAATAGGAATAATGTTTTATTTGTGCAACTTAGGATAAGAGGAAAAGGTGGGGCTTTTTATTTAATAAAAGGAAAGAAAATATTCCTTTTGAGTAAATAAAAACTTAGG
This sequence comes from Chamaecyparis obtusa, assembly GCA_027943335.1. Lineage (NCBI taxonomy): Eukaryota > Viridiplantae > Streptophyta > Pinopsida > Cupressales > Cupressaceae > Chamaecyparis > Chamaecyparis obtusa. The sequence goes on from BSBK01013054.1 coordinate 85,970, forward strand.
ATAAATGGTTAGCCCATAGGATAAAATCTAATATATGATCGAAACTAAGGTTTGATCAAGAAATTGATAATGTTGAGAATATTGATTATTGATAAAACTGATTCAAGATTGATACATCAAATAAATGGGGCCCAAAGTCTAGGCGACCATTTTAGGGTGCATACATTTGCCCCTCTTTGACTAATGTGTGATCGATTTGGGAACACATGTAGTCAAAGAATGAAGTTGAAATGTGAGATCGATTTGGGATCACAAAACAACTCAGATATGAGGTCGATTCGGGATCACACCCGGACAAACATAAACAAAGGTCTTTGAACATGAGGTCGATTCGGGATCACATTCAAAGTAAGAGATAAGAATATCAAATTTGAGCAAAAGCTCACAAAAGATGTCTAAATCAAGAGAATCAAGGTATAGATACTGCCCCCTCAGAATCGAAATTGAAATCAGATGAAGAGGAACAACAAAATTGATAAGGTTGATCAAATCATAAGGAAATCATAATCGAAGGTAAAGGTCAATAGATTAACCATTAGGCAATGAAACATGCCCCAGTGATGAATTAGAAGAATAGAAATAGGAGACTAGAAATAGAGTGAATGAAAGACTAGAAAATTTGAGAGACATGGAAGGAAGAAAGTCCATCGAAAATTGGATTATGCCTCAAAAAGTCAGTCAACTGCTTAGAAGAAGGGAAAAATTTTGAAACATGATTTTGACAATCAAGATAACCTTGGATTTCAATTTCGAGTCTGAAAATAGATCCAGGATGTCGAAATTAGCTAGGGGTGCAATTTTTTTGCAATTTTGAGGTGTTTTAAAAATTGGTCAAAAAGTCAAAATGCTATATAAGGGGTGAAAATGTCATTTTCAAAATCATTTGTCTTTTCACTATTTGAAATTCTAGAGCTCTGAGAGATAGTGATGGCTCAACCAGTAGGAGTTCCCATCCATAGACACTGATTTGAGCGTGCCCGGTTGCACAACCGGCCTCCACATTATGGTGCCCCGGTATGTATCCGAAAACTAGCCGTTGTTTGAGTCATTTATTGCATTTAATACATTTAAACATGTCAAATTTTTAGACTAGGGCGACAAGTCGTGCGACACTTTACATGTGTCGCACCCTTTGAAGGAAAATGTCGTGCAACACTTCATGGATAAACATAGTGTTGCGCGAACATGGAAACCAGTGTCACACGACACAGGGTGAAATGTCACATGATACGACACGAAGTGTCACTCTAACAAAGAGTGTCGCACTATTTAAGAGAAAGTGTCACGCAACACTTAGTTAAAAAAAGAGTGTCGCCTAGGATAAAATTTTGACATGTTTTAACATTTTCGAGCCAAAATGACATGAGTCCTTACAATGTTTGATTTTAAGATGCTTTGTACTGATACACCCTTCATGATATGTTTTGACATCTGGTATGGTTTCATGACGTACAAGAGGTCTTCCCTGCGCTCTGGATTAGAGCCCCCCATGTGACAGGATTGCGGTTTGTCCGAGATCTGGATGATCCGGGCAAGGCCGATATCAGAGCTATGGGATTCTACTACCTACTGTAGTTTCCTCATATCCAAGCCGATCATGGACTGTTGACTGCTCTTGGTGAGAGATGGCATAGTGAGCACAACACCTTTCATCAACCGACAAGAGAGGCATCTATCACATTAGAGGATGTCTATCAGATTCTACGGGTTCCGTGCCATGGAGAGCCTATAAGTGAAATCATGTTTATAGATAAGCATAGTTGTAAAGTTTCCATATGATAGAAACTAACATGATTATTTGTTGGCACATGTATACTATGATCAGGATGCAATGGTAGGATGACAAATTATCTAGGGGATGTTCCAAGATGTCACAATCCTAGATCGGCACGTCAGCTGGGATAGGTTGATGGATGACTTTGGCAGAGACTTCTTGGTGCCATGTATTGTGGCATCATTTATTAGACAGGCCCTTATCCCTGACAGGAGTTAGAAGGGCTTCCCACTAGGATGGGGGAGATGACTAGCAAACCTGGTGGCACAGCCACGACGGATGGCATGGGGCTCGGCTATCTTAGCTGATATGTACTACAAGCTGCATGAGATTGTCTATAGAGATAGCAAGACTTGGGCGTGCGGGGCTATACTCGCTCAGATATGGGCGTGGGAGCATATTGTAGTAGTGTGTCCATGAGTACAGCCTAGGGAGCGCAGGTATCCCTATATATACAGGTATACAGGGTTCATCCCACATACACATAGCGGGAATGTTTCCTATTATCGCAGGATACTGGATGAGCTTGCCTCATTCATATGGAGACCGTACAAGTCATGTGAGCAGTGGAGTGACAAGTGGGAGCTGGATTACATGTTGTGCAGTCAGCCATTGGTAGGCCGTCACCCAGACATTATGGAGAGGTTTGTGATTACGCGAGTCTGGAGGCAGTTTGGACGCCAGCATAGGGTGTCCATAGAGACCACAACACATGCTCAGTTCCGAGATGAGGATGGACAGGGTTGGCTGCCGATGCTGGACTGCCAACAGGCAGTATAGGATACAACCGCTATATGCCAAGAGCCATGGGAGTACCTACTAGACATGGCAGATGCAGGTGCAGATGCAACATATAGGGTAGAGAGGCGCAGGGCTCCATTTCCTAGATTTACAGTCCTAGATGTATAGCCACCAGCGGCACAGGGGGATGAGGGGGACGACAGAGGAGACAGAGGAGACAGAGGGAGAGGGAGAGGGAGGGGGATGGAGAGAGGGGGATCTAGATCAAGTGGCTAGAAATGGTCATGGGGATGAAGAACAGCCACTCCGAAGGATGAGGCGAGACTAGCTCGCCGACAGGCAGAGGCCAGGCAGGACCCACCTGCAGGAGGAGAAGATTTGAGAGCCCGAATATAGGCTTTGGAGGCAAAGATGTAGCAGCTTAGGATCACTATAGCAGTTAGAGAGCAGTAGCTCACTGATCAGAGGGTAGAGACAGAGTGACGAGAGAGAGCCTTACAGGTTGCCCTTGCAGAGAGACAGAGAGAGGCAGCGCGAGCTGCATATTATCATGGTCTCTACATATAGGTAGTGCTAGTGGGTTAGAGGGCTCCTTCCTACTTAGTAGTAGTGGGTAGATCAGATGTGGTACCAGATGCGGCACCACCTCCTCCACCACCAGGTCCTTGTGATGATGGCAGCAAGTCTTAGGTTTAGGCTTAGGTTTAGATGTTTTGGACATATCATGAGACTTTTGATCCAGATTTTGGGATCTCATATTGTATTGTATATTGTATCATGACATTGATTTATATATGAGATTATTGGATGTTCGATATATCATGTGTTTACGTCTCACTTGTGATGGATGTATCAGTTTATGTATTGTCTTGTCATTTTGCTCAAAATGTTCATGTATATGCACACATATGTTCTCTCTCATAGATATGTGTTTGATTCTCATGTGTATGATGTAGACTCATGTTTCTTGAAAATGACAGTTTTGATAAAGATATGATGATATGATTAACCCCTTGTGATGACAAGAATAGGTCATGATATGAAAGACAAGGAGTGAAAGACATGAGTGAAAAAAAAGAAAAGTGAGTGCAGTTGACCGACAGGTCCACGTAAGATGAAAAGGAGAGCCCTCTCCATATGCAAGATGCAAAACTAAACTAACATGAACCTAGAAATGCAAGCTACTATGAAAGTGGTTGACTTGCAAGGTCACAACGCTTATAGACATCTAATTATCATCATCAAGCATTATTGGTAGCGTCGTAAGATCATATAATGCACACTAGCATAACTATGTGGTTATGAATATGATCTCTATCATATAGAAATGTGGAAATCCCACCTAGGCATCAAAGACATGTAGGTCAAGATGACTAATGCAGTGAGATTACCTAAGTTTGATATGGTGAGATTATGCTTGTATTAAGACGCATGAAAGTCAGGATAACTAGAAGCATGCACTTGCAAAATAGTCAAGGATAATACCTTGTCAACCCCAAGTGTCAAGTAAGACCAACATAAATGCTCATGGTAGTTAGGATCAACAAAATATACCCACAAGCAGATAAAGAAATAAAACATGTTCTCATACCCTCAGTCTTCTAGCTATGCATCATCGAAAACTTCTCAGGGAGAGACCACTCATCAAAGAAATCCTCATAGACGACACACAAAGAAAAATAAAGTCAACATATCTCAGCGAGTTAATTGTTTAAGTGTGTGTGTGTTGGTCATAGAGTCAGACTTTGATCATTGCATCTGCAAATGAGAAATATTGCATCAAACTTAGACTATTGGGTAAGACATCTGATAAGTGTTAAGAAACACTCGACGCAAGGGTAGTGTTGAAAAACACTGTTGGGGTGGTGTTGAAAAACACCTATTGTGAAATGCCCCAAGAGGCAAATGCACCTAAAGGACCTATGCTAACAGTTATGCCCCCTAGACAAAGACAAAGACCAATTCCAGACCAAGTCAAATAAGGTCAAGGCATGATGGAGAAAGGCTCAGTGTCGAGGATGCATGCTAACAAATAGGAGTGCAAAGGCCTCAAGTAGCGCCTGTTTCTAGGTTTTCACCACTTGGAGATTTTATTGTAATTTTTCTCTTTTTTTCATTTTTTTGTATTTTTGCTACCAAGGCACCTGTTTCCAGGTTTTCACCAAGGCACTTTTTCTATTTTTTTGAATTTTTGCATTTTTTTGATTTTTTTTGTATTTTTTCAAGACTTTTTATACTTTTTAGGATTTTTTCAGCATCATATATCAATTTTTTTGGTATTTTTTCAGGATCAATAAAATATGTATAAAAGATGCCCCCAGACAGAACAGGCATCAAGGATAGAACTTCTTGAGGTGCACAATGTTGATGGGCTCAGGGAGCTGTTCTCCATCTTCATCTGACAGTAAATATGCACCTGTACCAAAAGCCACTGTGATAAGGTATGGTCCAAGCCAATTGGGTTCGAACTTGCCTTTTGTTCTTTGTTTTATTGATTCTTAGGGTTCTCTCTCAAAACAAGATCACCTATCTGAAATTCCCTAGGGCGAACCTTCTTGTTGAATGCTTTGGACATACGCTTCTGATATACTCTCATGTGATCAAAAGAAGCCTTACGCTTCTCATCGAGAAGTTCTAGTTCTTGTAACCTCATGGCACGGTAATCCTCATCTATAATCAAACCTTTGAGTGAGACTCTAAGTGAAGGTATCTCTACTTCTAAAGGCAACACTGCTTCAGCACCATAGGTAAGAGAAAAAGGAGTAGCTCCTGTAGGTGTACGAATGCTAGTTCTATAGGCCCATAGTGTTGGATTGATTTGTAAGTGCCAATCCCTACCATTTTTGTATATTGTTCTATGGAGGATTTTAAGAATGGTTTTATTAGAGGCTTTTTCCTGTCTGTTTCCCTATGGAAAATAGATAGAGAACTAATGCTGTTTGATTTTAAACTTCTTGCATAAATGCTTTAGGTCCTTGTTCTTGAATTGACCTCCATTATCAGTAATAATCTTAGAAGGCACTCCAAATTGGCAAATGATATAATTCAAAATAAATAGGGAAACTATTTTGCCTAAGGCAACAGAAAGAGGGACTGCCTCTACCCATTTTGTGAAATAATCAGTAGCTGTGATGATAAACTTATGTCCACCTGATGAGTTGGGGTGAATTTTCCCAACAAGGTCAAAGGCCCAGCGCTAAAATGGCCAATGAGAAATGGAAGGAATTAGCTCCCTACCTGGCACATGAATCAGGTTTCCATGTTTTTGACATTTCTCACAAGACTTAGAGAAAGCGACTGCATCTGTTTGCATTGTGGGCCAGTAATACCCCACCCTAAGCAACCTTTGGGCCATGGAAAGACCATTAGAGTGTCCATCACAAATGCCCTCGTGGATGTCTGCTAACTCTTGGTTGGATTCCTCCTTTTCCAAGCACCTAAGAAGTGTCCCATCTAAACCCCTCCTATACAAATCACCAGAGATAAGGGTGTGGCGAGAGGTGTTACAGATGAGGTTTCAATGCTCAGAATGATTGAAAGTGTCAGGGATGATGCCATCGTGTAGATATGAATAGATAGCACCATAGCGGGAAGACTCATGTGTGACAAGGGTACAAATGACATTGCTTTCAGATGAGTCAAATATGGGATGGTGTAGCTCTTCCACCAGGAATTTGAATCTTGATTCATGTTGTTCCAACTGAAGGAGTGAAGCTAATGTGGCCATAGCATCTGCAGATTTGTTCTTTGTCCTAGGGATCTGTTGAAATGTCACGAATGTAAAGTAACATCTCAATGATTCAACCATCTTTTTGTAAGGTACCAATTTATCATCCTTGGTTTGATACTCCTCATTGACTTGGTTGATAATTAACTGTGAATCCCCAAAGACATGTAATTCTGTTATGTTCCATTCTATAGCCATTTTCAATCCATTGGTCAAAGCTTCATATTCGGCAATATTATTTGTACATGGGAATAAAAGTTTGTAAGACTTTGGAGTGTTGTACCCATGTGGAGAGACAAATAATACTCCAACACCTGATCCATTTTGCATGTGGGAACCATCAAAGAACATCTTCCAAGTGTGGGTAGTCATATACACTATGTGTTCATCTGGGAATTCTACCTGAATAGGCATACTATCCTTAACTAGGAAGTCAGCTAATTGGTCAGCAATAGCTTGTCCTTTTATGGCCTTTCTTTCAATGTACTCTATATCAAATTCAGATAAAATGATCATCCACTTGGCAAGCCTACCTGTGAGGGCAGCCTTACTAAGCAAGTACTTAAGAGGATCAATTTTTGCAACCAAATGTATAGTATGAGCAAGCATATAGTGTCACAACTTTTGGGAAGCAAACACTACTACCAGACAAGACTTTTCAATGCTATTATAATTGATCTCATAAGATACTAGAGTACGACTAATGTAGTAAATGGCCCTTTCTTTCCCAGTATCATCTAATTGAGCCAACGATGCCCCCAAGGAAGACTCTGTTGCTGAAATGTATAAAATCAATGGTTTCCTAGGAATAGGCGACATCAAAATTAGAGGATTAGCCAAATACTATTTTATTTGATCAAGGCTCTTTTGGCAATCCTCATTCCAAGCACATGTGGCTCCCTTATGCAATGTTTTATTGAATGGTTGTGCTCTATCTGCAAGCTATGAAATAAACCTCCTTATGGATTGGAGTCATCCCTAAAGACTTCTCATTTGACTAACATTTCTTGGAGGTGGCATATCTAATATAGCTTGGACCTTTTCAGGATCAACCTCTATTCCTTTTGCTAAAATTATGAATCCTAGGAGTTTACCGGAGGCAACTCCAAATGCACCTAAAAAACCTGCAGCATAACAATAGCATGAAAGAGATGGATCCAAATGAAGGAGAGAGCTCTCCTTTTATAGGAAATGAGGAGAAATGGACCATGGAGATTAAGAGGCAAAAGTCTTAATCAATGGTGGAGCTTGAAAGAGGAGCAATCCATGTGCACAAGTATCCTCCAATAGGAAAATAGAAGTTGACTTTATGTCCATATGAGACAAAAAGTGCTTTTCTCCTTTTTATAAAATAGGAATAATGTTTTATTTGTGTAACTTAGGAAAAGAGGAAAAGGTGGGGCTTTTTATTTAATAAAAGGAGAGAAAATATTCCTTTTGAGTAAATAAAAACTTAGGATAAATGGTTAGCCCATAGGATAAAATCCAATATATGATCGAAACTAAGATTTGATCAAGAAATTGATAATGTTGAGAATATTGATTATTAATAAAACTGATTCAGGATTGAAAAATCAAATAAATGGGGCCCAAAGTCTAGGCGACCATTTTAGGGTGCATACAGTAATGAAGTTGACGTAGGATGACATTAAGTGCCATCCCCCTAACATTCAACCAATAGTGGATTAGTTTATTATTTCTTTTTCACGTGCATGAAGATCCTTGGCTTTGGTGGTTTGGGTTGTGTTTGCAGTCTTGTTGCATCATTATTGTCTCATTTATAATCCACGATGTTTGACATTTGGTCCACTTGATTTTTTTGGTTCCTAATGCCTACAACTGGGTCTTTATAGAATAACTTTTTTTGTTAAAATCATGGTTTTGAGAATTATTTGTTGTTATGTCGAAGGCATATTATACTTATATAATGAATTGAGGAATTTTCATCAATAAAAACTCTATGAGATTTAAATTGATGTCCTTCTTTTTATATACAATTTCTTTTAGTAATTTATTCATTTTATATGATATTTTAAATTTTTATTATTTTATCAATATTAAAAAACTATGCTATATTAAAAAGTATAAAATATGGTATGGATAAAGATATATTTTGTCTCTGCTTTATCTATAGAGTTTTAAATTGATGTCCTTCTTTTTATATACAATTTCTTTTACTAATTTATTCATTTTATATGATATTTTAAATTTTTATTATTTTATCAATATTAAAAAACTATGCTATATTAAAAAGTATAAAATATGGTATGGATAAAGATATATTTTGTCTCTGCTTTTTATAGATAAATATTTTTTAGTCATGTATTTATTTAATAAAAAATTATAAATATTTTATCATATTAAAAAGCTATGTTATATTATTTTATCAATATAAAAAATCAATATTATATTTAAAAGCATAAGATTGATATGGATAAAGATATCCTTCCAAAAAAATGGGAACTAAAGTTTTTATATCAAACATTGTTTTGGTATAATTTTTCAAACAATTGACATGTAAATTTCTATAAATGACATCAATACATTGCATTTATTATTCACCTATCAATTTCAATGGAAGAAAATGCATTTTCAACACTAGTGAATTGAACACCATATCACAACAGGTATCTCATTTTCTCATGAGGTGTGTCTTTATCATTCAATTTCTACCATTCTATTTCTTCGTCATGTGATTGCAGAACTTCTTGTTAGTGTGAATGTTGGATCTTAGTGGTTGTGCACTTTCTAGTAATGTTTCTTAGATTTAGAATTTTCCCCTTTAAAAGTTTTATTCACTACTCTCCTAGATGTCACCTATGTAGAACAAGTTTGAGGATATAATTCATACAAATATTGTTTCTTTTGCAATACTTTTATGATTTTCATGATTTCTCTTTCATTGCCTAGGAAATGTTCACATTATCACATGAAAAACTAACATGAATCGTGATCTTCTTTCCAAATTGTAATATACATGTCTAGCGGGAAGCACCATACTATTATAAGGTTATCTTAGGTGATCCTCACAAGAGCCAACATGTCATGTATCATTCAATCTCTCTTGTAAAGTAACACTTGAACTGTATACATCATTGATTAATGCATTGGGAAAAAAAATTGGGAAAAAATTTAAAATTTTTATGAATAGAGAATTTTTTCACATTAGAGAGGAAAGAAAAATATAGTTATCAAGATGATTAGGCTTCATATGTATATATTATACAATCCTCTATGAGGAAACAAGAAGATTATTGTATTTATCTTTCATGTAGTTGAATAACTCCCAATCCATGCAAGAAAATTGATTTTCCACACTAGTGAATTGAACACCGCATCACTGTAGGAATCTCATTTTCTCACAAGATATGTATTTATCATTCAATTTATACCATTTCATTTCTTCTTTGTGTGATTGTATAACTTCATGTTAGTGTGAATGTTGGATCTTAGTGGTTGTGCACTTTTTGGTAATATTTCTTAGATTTATAATTTTCCCCTTCAAAAGTTTTAATCACTACTATCCTAGGTATCACCTATATAGAACAAGTTTGAGGGTATAATTCATACAAACACTAATTATTTTGCAATACATTTTTGTGGTTTGCATGATTGGTGTTTCATTGTCTAGGAAATGTTCCCATTATCACGTTTAAAAACTAACATAACACATGATCTTCTTTCCAAGTTGTAATACATATGTGTAGCAGGAAGCACTAGACTATTATAAGATTATCTAAGGAGATTCTCATAAGAGCTAACATACCATGTATCATTCAATCTCTCTTGAAAAGTAACACTTGAATTATATATTCCATCATTTAATGCATTGGGAAACTTTTAAATTTTTTTATGAATGGAGGATTTTTTTTTCACATAAGAGAGGAAACAAAAATATAGTTATTGAGATGCTTTGCGTTAATGTATATGTCTATGTTATACAATCTCTTGTGAGGAAACTATAAAATTATAATATTTATCTTTTACATAGTTGAGCAACTCCTCATCCATCAAATAAAATAGATTTTCAAC